>VZTT01040357.1:1867-33587 GCA_013400855.1 Buphagus erythrorhynchus | reverse complement strand
TTTCTTTGTTCATCTTTCTTCTTGGTTTTCAGGTAGTAGATTCTGGTTGGTCAGTCAGTGTCACTCTAAGGGTCATGGAAACCTAGTTATTGGGTCAAAAGTATAAATAATTTGTGGGTAGCGGCAATTGAGTAATTAATTGAAAAAACCACTGAAGCACGTGGATGTAATGATCTGTTAGGCCCTTCCTGATCCTGCCTCCTATGATCCCCTACTGATTTATAGTCATTCCCTTGAGGCAGGACTGAGCAGAGCAGTGGCTACAGGATATTCCAACATGGGAATAAATTTCCCACTGGGCTGTGTCTGCACATGGGGCATTTCCATTCTCCAGAGAAATGCTGATGGTAGTACAAGTGCTGATGTAGCTGACTGTGGTGATTAATAGTATCATTTATCTTCCTGTTTCCCCACAATGCTGAGTATTTGTCAGAGACATCCTTGGTGTGAAACAAAGCCTTATTTTATCCACTTTTGGGAACTGTTTCACCATGCTCTCACACAGCGAATTTGATCTCTGACGTGGAATTATTCTCTCTTTGGTCTTAAGTTTGATTTTTATTGTTCGTAAATATGAGGATTTTAACCTTTTGAAAACAGCTTATTTTAAACCTGGATAAATACCTAGTACATTTTTAATATCCCCTTACTATATCATTTGCTGTAATTGACACCCCTGAAGGAGACAGAAAGCTTGTATGTAACAGGGACATAGCGAGATTGCTCCCTGCTAAAGACCATAAATACTCAGTTGTTATTTTCGAGACTTGTCTGAGGTGTAATTACAGTTATTATGGAGCAGTTTAAAGAAAATCACTCATTTTGAATTATACAAATTTCAATGGATTTATAAAAATGAGAAGTAGTTATATTTTAGGAAGAGTATATTTTCTGCAGGTCCACTCTGAGCTGATGATTTGCTGGCTTTGAAGATTGTTGGTATACACACAGGTTAGCAGTCTGTTGAAAAAACCTCTGAAAACTAGGAGTATAAAGGAGTGAGTTCAACCTGTAAGCATGTTTTGTGTTTGAGTCAGGGCTACTAAATATGGCTCACAAATTTCAGAATTAAGATCAGAATTTGTCTTTCAAACATAAATCAGGCATACTGAACCCAGAGGTCTGATTTGTGTACCTCCTAAACCTCATATTGACCTCCTCAACTTCACAAGTTTTCTTTTAAATTTAACTTGTTATTTTAATGCACTTCTGTATCTCTGTTTCCTTATATCAAGTGTTAAATTTTGCAGCAAACTCATAATTGATGCCTCTTTTCTTCCACTGAAGTCAGTGATGAAACTTTTGTTGACTTTATGACAAGTATTTTATAATCTCATTGCCAGGAAATCTATTCCAGTCTTGTGATCTTGTGACTGGAGCGGGAACAGAGTAAGGCCAGTCTGAGTCTTTTTGCAAATCCAATCTTAAGCCTTGCCTACCCAAACAAGAACATCTGGAAGAGAGAGGCTCTCTATATGAGACATCTGTAATTTTGCAATAAGAGTTACAGGGATGGCTGGATTCAGAGGACTGTAATTATGCAATGAAAGCCTTTGCCAAAATGTGTGTTGGAAGGTCAGCTCTTAACCTATACATAAATCAGAAATGTCTTCCAGCCCATCAGGTGCACTGTGCATTGCCAGCAGCACAGGGCCAGTCTTAGCTCTGCCTTGTGGGAGCAGTTTCTGTATGAGGCAAGTTTAGATCAGCCATGGAAAGTTGTGTTTTGCACATGGAATGAAGTGGGTGTGCATGGCTGTGGGCATTGCTGGATCTGCTTTCAGGAGAAGGGGAGAACCAACTAATATCCAAAATGTCTTTAGCAGGCTTAGTGCTGGCTGTCAATGTCCACAGTAGTGCCATGCATGGCTCTGGGTTAAGGAGTTAAAATAAGCATTAATGTTTCTGCATCTCTTTGCATCTGGGGCCAGCTGGGCAGAAAAAGGGAAAAGGAAAAAACTGGGAGTCTCAGCATTTACATCTGACCTGAGATCATGAATGCTTCATCCAGGATGGAGGATGAAAAAAAAACAACCTAAGCCCCAACCCATCCCAAAGAACCTCCCACATGGGAGGTGGCAAGGGTCACTTTGGTGAGATTTGGGGAAAAATAATCAGTTTAGATAGGAATGTATGAGCTGTGGATGTTTGCATCATGAGTGATCACTCTTCCATGCCTAGCCCAGGCTGCAAAGTGCCCAGTGTGCCTCATAGGTATAGAAAAGGTATGCTCCTGATTTGACTCTATCCCTCATACAGGGATAAAATAAATCTCTAATGTAGAAGTAGTTTAGCTTGTGAAATAAGTTTAGGAGGCAAAATTCAAGCGTCAGAGGTGTGAATCCAATTTTTTTTTTTTAATTTTATTTTTTTTGTGGATTCATTTTGAATTTCCTTCCTGAGAGAGCAAGGACCTCTCTGAATGTTTGCCTATGGGAATGGAGACAAATGAGGATGATGAGACTTGCCTGAGGTCACTTGGTGAGTCAGGGAAGCTATGGAAAGAGAGTCTGGGGAAATATCTTCCAGAACCACTGGTGAACCCAGACTTTTTGTGTTACAGTGGAATCCAGACAAGACTCTCATTTGAAAGAACCACAGCTGGTAATTTGAAGCTCTGTGTTTGAACCTAGAGAGATTTTGCTTGTTCCAGTAGTACTCAGCTGCTGGTACTGTAGACAGCACAGGATGGCAACATTGGTCTTAGGTAAAAACAAATTTTGAGTCATATTGATAAATCTTTTCTTGTTCTTCAGAAAAAACAAAACCCAAAAAAACCAAAAAACAAACAAACAAACCCAACAAAAAACCCCCCACAAACTGAGAATATAAATTGGTAAGATTTNCAACAAAAAACCTCACCACACAACAAAACAAAACAAAAAAAACACAAAAGAAACAAACAAACCCAACAAAAAAAACCCCACAAACTGAAAATATAAATTCGTAAGATTCAATCTGCAAAAGAAAGACCTGGGGGATCTACTATATGCAGGCAGAAAATCTCTGGAGAGGATGTAATGGTTAATTCTCCATCACTTAAAATTGATGTCTATTTTTAAGTATCTTTCTAAATAAGTGCCACAAACTGTCACCCTACATGTAGAGCCTGAAGTTTTCTAACATAGGTCATGCAACAGCTCATAGTAGATATTTTTAAAAGAGAGAAACCATTGACAATATGAAAAATTGCCATTTCCACATGGCTGAAATCACTCTGTTCCTCTAAAATAATTGAATCATCAGTCCTTAAAGGGAAGAAAAAATCCAGTGCAGTGAGTCTGTTACACAAGTCAAACTGTGACTACAGGGTCACTGCTCCTGACTAATTCAGATCCCCTCTGAATGCAGCACTGCTGATGACTTTGCCTCTCTGTGACTCAAGTGGGGTGTTAACATAAAACTGCAACACAAAATTAACCTTCATTTCTACTCAGCTGGAGACTTTCAGCCTCTCTCTCTTAGAAAAGTTGCTCACAACTATAAGAGGAATGGAATGATTTTGGTTGTAAAGGACCTGTGGAGCCCAGTCCTGCTTCCTTTCCTCTAGTTCAAAACTGGAACTTTGTGAAGTTCCATGGAATGCAGAAGGCCAGTTCATCACTCCATCAGATGTTTTCTTCAGCAAGGGGCATGGCAATGGAACCAAGCCCTAACACAACAACCTTGGTAGTGGTGGTAGCACATCAGGTTTTTTCAGCTTGTCCTTTGTGAGGTAACTCATGCTTGAGGTTTATACTTCCCAGGGAAGGATTTACCCTGCAGAAGAAAAGACTTTTTGCATCATTGTAGAGTCCTGAATTGTGGCAGTTGCTCTGTGTTGCTGTGAACTGTACAGCAGTTATGAAATCGAATTTAGTCACAGCTATTCCCTGCCTATTTGCTCAAGGAAGGATGCAACCAGCCTTGTCTGTGGTGTGTTTTGGGTCTTGGGTTTTCATCAACTGGACAAGAGTGTCAACACCAGGACTTTCACGTTGATTGTAGGGACCCCACACCTCAGCCTCAGGTCTGATGTTGAGTGCTGTGGTCAAACTGTCTTTCTGAGAGGGGGAGAAAGGAAACTTTGGCCATCTTTGACAGATTTCTCAGTAGAATAGAAGAAATGTTTAATGAAATAACAGGTCATGACTTTTGCATCTGTGTGGGTCAATAAACTCAAGGGCAAGACCTGCTCATAGGAATAGCAAAGGAACAGCTGACTTTGCTCTGTCCTCACCCTACAATTACACAGAGAGGGCAACACCAACCTGCTGTTTAGGACTCAGTGGTCAAAGCAGGACCTTTTTGGTTTTGAAACATATTGTACTTCTGAAAGGAACTAAAATAATTAAAGGCCTATTCTGTCCCAATCCTTCTTTTTTTGTCTTCTGTGTGCAAAATTGAGAGTTTTCAGATATTTTTGTCTGTTTGTGTATGAGACAAGAATGTTTGTGGTAAACTTTAAAATATAGTTTGAGACAGAAGGACAATTCTTGAGGAATACCAGAGTTAGTAAATATGTGTATGCTCATGCTCACACAAGTGCATGGATGTTAAATATATATATAGGAGAATATATATATGTAATACACATGATTATACTTACACATATGCACATATTTGTGTATGTATATGCCTATGAAATTGAGTGAAACCTTCAATATGTAGAAGTTACATGACATTAAAACTGTTCATAGGATTTAATATAATTCTATTCACCAAATCAAGTTAAAATGATCAAATTAACCTCCATTTACTTTCCAATAAGTTAGTGGCTGTACCTTTTCAAGAACTTGTGTGCAAGCATTATAACCCATGCCCTTTAATGTAATTAGGGCTGTTCAGAAACCTTTTATTTAAATCAGTTAGATTTACCTCCAAACCTGGATAAAGCTGCTCTGGATTTGCCTATTTCTTTAATAAATACCTTTGTAAACCAATTAATATCTGACCTCTGGACCTTAAAGTTAAAGGCCTTTAAATATTTAATTTATTCTCAGTTGATGCAAAGGAAGATGACAGCTGTTCATTGAGGAACTCCCCAATGCTTTTAACTCTATATTAGTTTCCTCTGAAATTTTTACTGCTCCTTCTAGTCATATTATTTTTTTATGGTTCATTTTACAGAGTATGTGGATGCATGGCAACCCTTAAATATGTCATCTGTTCTCATGGATTCATCCATCTCCAACTTTGAAGTTGTACATGTTAGCAGAGATATATCCAATGACTTCTCCACTGCCAGAGATTTTTGCCTATCTGGTAAGAAATGGTCATTCACAGCTTTACAGAAAATACTGACTTGTGAGCCTGAAAACCAAGAACAGCTTTCCCACTTCTGACATAGATACACTGATTTTACTTGTTTATAAAAACTATCCCAGTGTTTCCTAATCTGAGAGGGGTTCTGAAGTGGTTTAGCTAAAGAGAGATGCAATTGATATAGAATGCTGTACAGTAATTAGGTAATTTTGACACCTCTTGGGCACAGAGATCTCTTACTTCTCCAGGCATCTCCACAGCTGGGAGGATATTATAGTAAATAATTAAAGCAATGATGTCTTGTTTTTCTAAAGAGCCACTGCCATTTTCTAAACCCACCTGCCATTACCTAAACAACCTGTGGCAGTGATGTGTGAGGGAGGGTGACATGAGAGCTGGGAGGATTGAGCTGTAGTAACAGCAAAAAGAATTGCTTTAATCTACAGCCTGACTAGACAGAAAAGAGTCCTTTAATTTCATATGATTGGGAAATCCTCAGTGCCACAGAGTGGTAGAAATAAGGGAAAGTTCCCACTTGCTCACTGGGGACTGTTGGAATTCAGATGAGGTAATCAGCACTTTACTAGATGATGTTTTTGTCCTTCTAAAACCTGTGATAACAGTTCTTTTGCTGCATTATTCCATGTTAAAACCAATATAATCTTCTGTCCTTTGTCTATTTGGAGAATATTCTGGGCATTTTAGTACATTTATGTCCCATTACTCTGAATTACATCATATCCTTGTTGCTTCACCTGTTGTAAAACCTTTCTTTTAAGAACAGTGTAACACAGTCATTCAAAATACTTTGAGAACACATTTTTACATGCTCTTTTTCTTCATGCTTCACCTCACAGCTTGTTCAAAGAACCAGTCATGTACAGTGGTTACACTGGAAATCCAGCCTTCAGCCACAAGGTGCATTTTCTACCCTGATACACAGATATGCACACACAGCCTGCAAGGGCACAGCTGCTGGGTTTTACTCAAAGAACCTGCTGCCTATATCTACAGGAGACAAGGTAAGAACAGGTTAAAGCTGTGGAGGAAGGGCCTCAACTCTGGTGGCCTTTGCACAATTCTGGTGAATGGAGGACTGGGGAAATCCTCACCTCATAAAGCAATATGGATTCTCCTGGACACTGGTCCATGGCTGTTTCAGAGGAGTTGCAGCCAAGGGGATGGGAAAATGCCCCCAAATACTGTTTTAAAAATGCATGAAATTGTAGTGTTACCTTGTGGTGTTGAAGCAGGCATAACAGAGGAAGTCTAATTTATGAAAGATATTTTGAAAGTGCAGAATAGTAAAACCAAACAACAGTAATGCAAGTCCAGCTCTTAGCTTTTCATCTGCAGAAGATGCTTTGATATGCTCTTCCTTTTAAGCTTGGAGAATAACACTAGGGGTGTTGAAAAACCAGTGTCAATTGAAAGTATTAAGGACAATCTCTAGAGAAAACAAAAAAAACCAAACAGATATCCCTGCTACCTAAACAGCATGAAATAATATTTTGAAGAAGTGAAAACTATTTAAAAGAGAAAAAGAAGTTGTGTAGGCAGTGTAGATAAGTAAAAATTCTGTTGTTTGGTTACATACTTATTTTAAAATGTAAGTTTTGTTGGGTTTATTCCTCTTGATTTTTAAAGAGACTGCTTTCTTTTTATATAATACTGGTTATTTTATTTATTAAAGGTAATTAGAACCCAGGTAACAATAAGGAAGAAGGGAATAAAATTTTCCTTTTCACTGAAATTCTGTGAAGTCAATGAGAACCTTCTAGGTTGAAACTCAACGAAAGAAAAAGCAGTTTATCATTGCCAAGTAAAATAAAATCAGAAATGGAGACATAAAAGTAGACTTGTGTGTTTATTGTTCATTGCAGGTTTGGTTTTATTCCTATGACTTTGAATTTTGTTCCTGACAATCAAATACATTTTTTAAGGGGAAAAATAGCAGGAGGTGTCACTTAGCTATGTTTTAATGAACTATTTTATAGGAAAATAGTAACAGTAAACAGCAAATTTATTTGTTTCATTTAAAGAAGTGGACACTTGACAGTTTAAAACTATGGGAAATGGGACTAATTTTAATTTCTGAAATGGTCCTAACTTGAAAAAACAAATTATTTTCCCTCTGCTCCCCCTGTGATAGATTTACTCCTGCCGATTTCTGAATCGGATTCAACCCCAACCGTGTACATCCCATCCCACGGATCTCTGATGGGCAAATCCCAGGTGATCCACATTGGCTCGGAATGGAGGAGCATCAGGCAGTTCCTGGGGATCCCTTATGCTGCCCCTCCCCTTGGAGAGAGGCGCTTCAGTCCCCCGGAGCCCTTTGCTGGGGTGGGAAGCTGGAATGCCACGGTGGCTCGGTAAGAACCCCCCTGGTCACCTGCAGGGGTGCTTGTCCAGCCAGGGGGTGGGAGCTGCTGCAGTGAGGACAGCAATATTCCTGCCCTTTCCTGAAAAGCAACCTACAGAGCACAGATGGATACAAGTCTGAAATTTGATTAGCAAAGAGAATAATTTCTCTGTCTGTATGTTAAAGCAAGCACATCAAGAGAAAAGGCAAATTGCTGTACACTCCATTGTCTTGAATCTCTGCAGAACTCCCCCACCATCTGCTGTCAGTCCATTTTCATTCTGAATAGCATTTATACAGGTATTTATTATATTTATACAAATATGTTTTGCTCCTGCTGAGCCATAAATTTTTACACATTTAATCCAAGAAGGGCACTTAAACAATGATGTAACCAGAAACTGTGGGCCTCATATAGAAATTCTCTGCCTAGTGGTGTCCAAGAGATCAGGCTGAAGAGCCCAGAAAATCAATCTCTTTTGCCCAAAACCTATTAAAAGGCAAATACTTGGGGAGTTGAAAATCTGTTTGGTCTCTGGTGATCCTGTCCTTCAGGATGCACCTGAGCTGTGGAGGGTGAAGCCACAGCCTCGAGTGCACTGCAGGCACCTGGTGGGATGTGCCTTTTGTTTCCTCAGGTGTGCAGTGGTGCTGGTGTGGCACACACAGCTCTTGGTGTCTGTGCACTGTGTGGTGCCTTGTAGGGCTTAGTTGGACCCACCTGCCTCTGAGATCTGCCCTTGAAGACCTGGGCTTTCAATGAGCAGCCTGGCTGAGGTTTCCAAAGGAATTTGGGGACTTTTGTCAATCTGTTCCTGTCTTTTGAATCCACAGTGCTTGCTTAGTCCCACGAAAAATTTGGCCATTATCTTCTGTTATTAATTTAAGGTTACAAAAACCCAATTATTTGAGTTTACACTTGGGGAATTGGAGAGATCTCACTTTATGTATAGAAACTGTTGATTTTTTTATGATTCTATATATTCTATATTGATGTTGCTAAATATTTATATACAAAAAATTCACATTAGCACAGTGCCATTACTGATGGAAGAAAATTATTTAACTAATTAATGTTAAATAAATATTATTATTAAATAAAATAAATATTTATTTAATATTTATTTATCTTGGATTTGATAAAAGACTTCAAAAACTTAAAAAAAAACCCAACCCAAACCAACTCAACCAAAACCACCAGCTAGCTATTGGAGTCTTCAGCTCCTGGAAGAGCTGTGGACTTGCTTCAGCAGGTGGCAGCCTTTCTCCTGGGAGCTGGAGAAAAAAAGCCATGATCACAGGTGATGATCCCTGCTGCCCCGTGATTAATAGTGCAATACTTATTGTCCTGGCAGGCTTCCTACCTGCGAATTTATATTTTTTCCTACCAAAATGGCTTTGGCAGTTTTTTGTTTTGGAGATGATGTGCTTCACTATGTCAGTGTGAAACTTGTTGAGTGACATCAAACATCCTAGGAATCTCCCCCTTATGGAAAAAAAAAAAAGTAGAATTCCATTAGGTCTGGTCCTTTTCCTTGTAGCTTTCTAATAATTTCTTCACACCTTTAGGACAAAATTTTATAAGGACATTAAAAATGAAAATTTAGAAATAATTCTCTCAGCTATTGTCATATTTTCCAAAGCCTCTTTTGGCTTCTTCACTAATAAATTGTGAGTTTTTTCCATAATTCATTGTGTGGTATGGATAAAACTGTGAAATAGAAGGAACTGGCTTTGAAGTAGGTTACCACTGAAAAGTAAAAATCATCCACCTGATTCAGGCTTGATATGCTTGAGCAGATGAATCTCATTCTGATGATGGCCTGAAAATAATTTTCTCTATGTGGTTGGCTGCTGAATTCTTATTGAAAGGGTACTTTTAACATTAATTGACACTATTAATGGTCTGCTATGATGCTTAGAACAAAGAGATTTTAAAGATGCATTAAAATTTTGAAGTTTCCAAATTTTCCCACAGACCATCAGAAATTAATTTAAATACAATGAAATGTAGCCCACAGACCACAAGGAAATAAATGAAAATGTGGGTAGCCCACAGATTGTTAGAAATTTAAATAAATAACCAGCTTTTCAACAAAAGAGTGGATTTTGTAGGGGGGGACTGTGCCTGTGAGCCCCAGTCCTGCTCCCTTTACAGCTGGTGCTAATTTTGTGTAGTTTACATGAAGTGTGGGTTTCTTGAAAGCATATTTTCAAGTTTTAAGCTTTTTAAAATGAGGAGGGGTTCTAGGCACACAAATGCAATGCATTATGTCTATGTATACAAACCCACATGGCTGTTGCTAACTTAAGAGGTGTGCACAGTTTTAAATGAGGTCAAATTTACAGATTTAAAGATTTTATTAACCTAATACATTAAAATATAAGGAGGTAGCAGCAGTGGAAGAAGAGTACAAGCCTTTTTTATTGGAACTTTCTCAATCTGTGTCTCTAGGGCAGCATGTTGGCAGCCAGGAGATGGAGAGGCCCCATCACAGTCTGTCAGTGAAGACTGTCTGTATCTGCACATCTTTGTTCCTGCCACCACTGTAAGTAAGAGGTGTCATTAAAATTGAATTTTTTGTAGCTGAGGATTGTCTCTTTCCAAAGTGCTTCTAATTGGCATGGATGGCTGGTTTTCCTGGGTTGTTCATAAAGCCTGGGAAGTTAAATTAGGCACTCTGTTGTCTTTACTGGTACAAGAGTATTCCCTGCAGGCTTTGTGTGAGCAGTGTTGGGTGAGTAGGAGGACAGCATACTAAAAAGCTCGAAATAAGAGAGAGACAAAGAGGGAAACAAAACACAAGAAGAAGGTGGCAGCAAAGGAGAAATTAAGGACAGAGATGGCAGTGTTCCTGCAAGCAGACCATCTGTGCAGGAGACAATAATGCAATACAATACATCAGCATTTACACCAGACAGGGAGCTGCTGATTGTTTTTTTTCACCCTCATCTTTCCTCTTCCCCTGTTGACACCTGTGGGAGGTCTGTTGGGAAATGAGAGTGGCAGGAAATGCTAGATTTGTGGCTAAAATCTAGAGCTTAAAAATAGATGTTTCAAAAATGACTGAGCCACTGGTACAAAGTGAGGAATTTTCATTTGAAAGTTCTTGATTTTCTCATTCTAAACAGATATAAAAGAGAGCTGCAAGTTAAAGCCAAGCTAAAATGTTTGGCCAACCCCTGGGGGGCTGGAGATGAAGATGCTGAATAACATGTGAATCCCATTGAAGAGTGGGCCCAGAGACAGGAACTTTTTCTTTCCACAGTACTGGCAATTTTCAGAAGGTGATGGTAGTTGTAATAGAAATTTATGAGTCTGTCATACTGCATGTCTGGAGAGAGCTGGTTTAGTAATCTGACAGCAGCACAGAGTCCCTTGCAGGCCCATTTAAATCATCAGAGAGACCAGCAGTCTGTCTTCTCCCTGCAGCATCAGGCTGTCATTTTGCCTTGAGTGCAGTCACTTATTGAAAACATCAGGTCACTGTCCCAGGCAGTTTGCCATCTATGCTTAAGAGCTGCTTTCAAGATAGTTTATTTGAAAGCATTGTATTTTCCACCGGACTAAATAGGCTTGTCTCTTCTCCTTGTCAGTCCTGTGAACTGAATCTCTCCTGTCTTTTGTAGCTGTGTAAGGTAGAAGTAGGTCCAATCAAGAAAATCAGTTTCACATGCATAAGTCTACTCCAGGAGAGAACTAAAATTTCTGGTTTTGCAGAAGTAACTGGGAACAGAAGGCATTGCATTTTACTGTCTTTTTTGTGGCAAGCTCTATTTTTTACTCACATGCAGAGAGATAGTTATATATATTCAGCCTGTGGAAAGTTAAATTAGCTAGTAAACATGGAATATAAAATCTCTCAGAGAGCAGCAAATGCAGAGGTCATTCAGGAGCATTTTGAGCCTCAAAAAGAACACAGTGCAGGGACTGCTGCCTGCCACCAAAGGACCCTCAAAGTGCCAAGCAGTGAGGAAGGTGAATGACATCATTTTGCTTCTATAGCTACATGTACCACAGTTAAACTAGCACTTCTGACTGTTTTCCACCTATAATCATCACCACCTGTCACATTAGCTCAGCAAAGCTGTGCTTTGCCTTAATTTAGAAAGGGTTCAATTGTAAGATCAAGAGTTAAAAATCTCAATTAAATAGGAATAGAAACCCTCTCTCTTCTCACTCCATTTCCTGCACATTCTCATCCTTAGTGCATTGTCCCCATTGCACTCAATTCTTTACAGAGCAATACTGTACAGCAGTAAAAGCACTGAAGCTTGCCTGTCTTGGTCGAGTTTAGATCTATCCCTGTCAAGTAGTTCATCAAGTGTTTTACAGAAGGATGAGCAGGGAGGTTGGACCAGATGGCCCCAACAGTGTTCCCTTCCAAGGTTAACCATTATGTCATTCTGTGATGCAGAAGATGCTTGTGAATATTATGAAGCTTTTCAGACTTCCAGCTGACTTGTAGAGTCCTGGTGGCTGCTGAACTTCATTACCCCATTAAGGTTTGCACATGGGACCTAAGCCCCTGCAGTCATGAGACCATGATGGGGCTTCCCATTGCTTGGTGCAGAAAAAGAAATGGGAATTCTACATCCATACACTCAGCACTGTGCACAGTCCCAGTGCTAAATCTCCCCCTCAATTACTCCATATCTGTTGCAGCTGTTGTAAATGGCTTTGGTTTGCCATTTCCAAATTTTACTGCCCATCTTTGCCCTTCTTAAGCTTTTTATTATGTAAAGTCACTCAGAATAATGTAATATGCAACTTACAGGGCAGCTGGAGGTCATGGTGCTATGGAGACTGTGGATGTGTGGGAAATGCTTAGTATGAGCCTCAGGCTTAACCATGCTGAGCTGAGGAGATGGAGCAGGCTCAATATAATTGTTAATACTATTTTAACTGACACAACTTGATGTGGTTGTATTTCAGAATGTATTTCCAGGTGAAAACATATAATTTCATTTTTTTCTTCACCCCCACTTCTCTCTGTGTTGCATGCAGTGCAGAAATGGAAACCAGGGACAAGGTATTGTAAGTTAGGCAGTTTCAATTAAAGAGAAGTTCATGAGAAGAAAAACAACTGTCTTAGTTCTTGTAATGTCTTGTGTTTTCTTGGCAATATGTTATGTTCACAAGAAGGCCCTGAACTGATTCATCAGAGGAGGGCACACAATTGTGTGCAAATTAAGGGCACTTGAGGGTAGTTTGCCTGCTGACCTGTAATTTTGCAGGATGCTGCAGCCATTGCTGCTCTGCTGCTTCTCCCATACAGCCATTTGTGTTTTTGCTGGAGACATTCTTTGCCAGAACAGATGGGACTGCTGTGTTTAGCTAAGCTCCATCCAGAAAATAACAGCAACAGAGCCCATTGCCCTCTAGGTGCAGGGAAAACCAACCCCAGATGTACTTTGATGCTGCTACAGGAAAGAAAAAAAAATTTAAAAAGCAAAAACCAAACCAACCTCCCCCCTCATGTTCACTGAAAGATGTTTCTTTTGAGTGTCTGTAACCTGCTGGTGAGTGCTGAGGTGTCCTGGGGCTGTTCTGCCTTTTTCTTGTTCATGCAGCAGCAGCCTGGCTGCAGCCCTGCTGTGTGTGCAGAGAGGATCCATACCTGGTGCTGCTTTGGGAAAAAGCTTCTGTTTCTGTGCAAAATCAGGTGGTTCTGCTAGGAGTGTTAATATGGTACAAACTGGGACTCATTGCCATGCCAGGAATCCTGTGGGGCTCTTTTGGGGCAGAGCCCCTCTGTACCTTGTGAGATGTGAGTCTCTCCTCTGCAGAGACAAAGTCCTCTCTGCAGGATCCCTCTATGTGTCTGGTAGGAGAACATTTCCATGAGGACTGAAGGAGCATGGAGTGTTATCAGTATCAAGTGACATTTTTGAGACTAGGCAGTGTTTGAGTGCTGAAGACTTGAGAGCAGGAAGCAGCTGTGCACAGCTATGAGTTAGTCTCACTCGAGATGGAGCAACCCAACAGGCCTTTTCCTTCTCCCATTTCCCACTTGTTTGAACTTTTCCTGCATGTTTGTGTAAAGCAGATGTGCTCTAGCAAAGATAAGCACACCACATGCTCAGTGGCCAAGGCAGCAGGAGCTGACCTAGAGGAGATTTTGGCTGGTGGAATATGGTGGTGCTGTTAGATCTACTTTATACTGGAGATAGTGCCCTCTTTATAATATACAGGTCATTTTAGACAATTTGTGGACAATTGTGGACAACATCCTTTTAATTGCAGACAGATAGGCAGGTATTCCCTCTTTATGGTCACTCTTAAAGAGCTATAAATGGCTTAGGTAACATCCATGAGGGAGCTGCTTGCGTTCTCATCGGTGACCTACCAAAGCAGTTGGCAACAGGAATATTAATCTGGTCGTTGTCATGGCAGGTCAAAAACATGTCAGTGTTGCTGTTCTTCCACAATGGAGGGAGTTACAATGCTGAGGAGGGAAAGACAACCCTGGATGGATCATACCTGGCTGCCATTGGTAACGTCATCGTCGTGACGGCAAACTACCGAGTCGGTGTCTTTGGCTTCCTGAGCACTGGTAAGTCATGGATTTCCAGAGCAAACACAATTATGCATTCTCTAACTCTTCTGTTTCTGATTTTTATTTTTTCAAGTTATTTTTTAACTTGAGTAAACTGTATCTTTCACAGGTTTTTTTTATTATTATTATTGTGGAAAAAAGAATGGCCAAGAAGTAGTGGAGACTTGATCTGAAGAGAAAGGGGAGAGGTTGGGGAACAGAGACAGCAACAAAACAAACTCAATATCTATATCAAAGCACTGGCTAGACTTGTGCTTGCAGATGAGATTCTGGTTATTGAGTTTTGCACATGTGAATATAGGTTAGTATCAAAATTCCTGCTTATTCCAGTGGCCTACCATTGTGGGCCAGAGTTTTCAATGATTCCAACTTCCAACCTGTTCCATCCATGAAATTTTTCTGATGCTCTCTTGTGCCCATGTCAGAGTGGGGAAGAGGCAGAGACAGATAACTGCAGGTTCATGGTAAGAAGGATGTGAGAGGATGGAAGGTATGGCACAGAGGTAATTGCTTGGTTCCTTAACAACTCAGCCTGGCTTCTCTGAAGGACTTGCCCCATTTAATCCAAATCTGTACTGGCCTGGATGTGACTGAACATTTGCATGTTCTGTGTTGCAACCCTTCCCCATGTTCCAGTGTAAAGGATGTTTTGCTCTCCTATTGCCTCCTAATACCAGTTGCCATTAAAATTTATACAAATTCCCATTACAAACAAGATTTTGTCTTGTATAAAGAGGTATGAAAACACATTCAGTCTCCCTAAATCTTTGGGGTAGTGCCATGTAGTCTTAGAGATTATTTTTTTTGTTCGTTTTGCCTTTTTTTAGCCTTGCCTTTTTAAGCAAGTAGGGAACACTTTTCTTTCTACCATCTTTCCCTTCTACCTAGCAGGGGAACTTAAGGCAGAGAGCCATTGAGAGAAAATGCAACAGCTGCAAGTGAAGCTCTGTCTCTTTCAGTCTGATGGCAATCCTTGGTCTCTTTAGTGGGCATTTTAATAGATTTTTAAGTTTAAGGATGTCATATTTGCCATGTTTGCAAATATCTGACCTACATACTTCACCTCATGACCCTTTTGAGTGTTCACTGCTAGTGATGTTGGGTGGATTTTGCCTAGTTTGAGGTTATAGCTGCAGTTGTTGGTTATTTTTTCCCCTTCTCTGTTTGCTGCTTTGTTCAAAGCTCACTCACAGCAAAGTCTCTTTCATTCTCTTTTCATTTGTTTAGTTTCTGTAAATAGAGAGCTGTCACTACAAGATCCTTACTTATTTAGATAAGAATTTGCTTATAGGTGTATCTGGAGAAAAAAAAAACAAAAAAACAAAAAAAACCAATCTGTTTTCATCAGTGCAAACCCAATGTTTATGAAAGTGATATCATCATTTCATTTTGTCTGGAGCCAAATGCAGTGTGGATTATGTGCTGTGGGAGCTTCCAGCACTGCCCACATGTTACTCACCACCCTCCTTCAGCCCTGTGAAACTCACCTAGGTTTCTTCCTGAGTGGAAAATCCTGGTTGGGCTGAATATTACGCTGCAGCAATTATATGATGATGCATAATTTAGGGATAAGGAAAATTATTTGGTCTCTGTTTCACAGGGCTCTGCCTGCATGTCCCAAAATGTCAATACATGGGCTTGGTGTGCATGGTTGGCATTCCTGCAAACCTTCCTATAGAGGTGGTTCATTACAGGCAGGGACTTTTGGGGGACCTTCTCCTCTGTACTGTGGAGCTGTGGTCAGGGAAAAGTTCAGTCTTTCCTGGCCTCTTCCTCTTTGGCAAGTCCATGGTGTGTATCTGGGAAAATTGCACAGTCCTAGACTCACAAAATATCTTAAGTGGAAAGAGATTCACAAGAATCATTGAAGTCCAGCTCCTGGCCCTGCACAGGACACCCCAGGAATCCCAACCTACACCTGAGAATGTTGTCCAAACACACCTTGAACTCTGTCAGGCTTGGTGCTGTGACAACAAATGGGTGATATTTAAGTCATTAACCATTAACATTCCAGTCTCCTGCACCTGGTCCTTTAGAACTTCTGCCATTAGTTTCAAAGGGAGCAGGAGTTCACCCTTAGGGCTTCACAACAGGACTCTTAGAAGGCCCTACAGTTAGAATAAAAGTTATGAACTTGTGAGTAATACTAGTTTGATTGTCCAACCAAGCAAAGTGCTGAATCTTCTCAAGTTCACTTGTTGTAAATTACAAAACTAGAAAGGAAGGAGTTAAATGGATTTTTAGGGAATCAAGGGGTAGTGAAAACAGAAGAGTTCCTTTTGTTTGGATGGAGTTTTTGTTAGTTCTACAGTTCTTCTGGTCTCCCAGTGGCAGGGCTTTTGCAAGAAGTGAAAGAGCTCTCTTTCTTCTAAACATAAAAGATATTTAATTAAATTTGCTATCACCCATTAATATTGCAAAAAGTGATTCACATTCTTACTAGTGTCTTCACTTCTTCCTTTGCATCCAGATAATTGGCAGTGATATGGATGGCAAGAGTATGGAGAAGACAGTCATGTTGTTTGGTTTTATTCTTTTAAGATTCCATGAAGTTGTATAAACCAGAATGATTTTCATGCTTTAATTTAGCACTATTGTTCTTCTTCTGTTTAGTAATAAAAGAAGGAAGCACACAAGGACTCTGGTTTCTTTTCAGCTTCCTGTGGTCCTCAGGAATGTGATCTTTTCCTACAAAAAGGCAGTGGAAAAGATTCCTGGCAGACATGTTTCTTTCAGTCTAACGCCTGTGAATGTCCCTGCATGCATCTGTTCTCCAGTGTGGTACATTTCATAACCCAGTTGTGGCTTTTGCCAGGGAAAAAGGAACTTGTTATATTTCCCTCTTAGGTCTTATTGTTTAGTATAGTGAAAGCAAGGCAGATTGTGTGACTAAAACACGGATCTGCACATAAAAATTTCTTCACCAAAGGGATTGTACAACATTGGAACAGGCTGCCCAGGGCAGTGGTGGAGTCTCCATCCCTGGAAAAATTGAAAAATATGTAGCTGTGACACTTGGGGACATGGTTTAGTGGTGAACTTGGCAGTACAGGGTTAACAGTTGGGCTCAATGATCTTCAGGGTCTATTCCAACCTGAGTGATTCTATGATTTCACTTCCTTTGGAGTGGTCTCCGTGGGGATGGAGCAAGCCTCTAAAATGAGATTTTCTTTTTAAAGAGTGGGTTTATTGCTGGATTGAGAACTCTGGGAACTGGTCAGGGTGTGCTGAACAAGCTAAAAACACCCAAAAAAACAAATCACAAAACCAAAAAAGCTAAGTAGGGAAAATATTTCCTCCACTGCTTCACTGATGGGGCTTGGACTGACCATCTAAAACAAAGGCTACAGGTCATAGTTTTTTTGGCCATTCAGTTTTTGCCTGCCCTACTGAAAGGTTGTTTCTAACAATGGCTGTTGTAGTGTGGGCATCTCTAAGCCCTGCAAGGTTACCATTAATCTGTTCTCCTCTGTGTTTATTCTGCTGTGTAAACTGGTGTGTTTGATACCTCAGTAAATCACTACAGCAGTGTAAAGGATGCACACTTTAACTTCTCTTTGTCCAAGACCTGTCCACAAAGTGGCATCTTTTTATTCCAATCTCTGTTGATTTTAATTCACTAGTTTCTGAGCCTACTCTTATTTTTAACTTGTACTATTTGGTCTTGGCAATGGAAGAAAGAAATAGTTTCAGCTGTTTTTCTATTCATGGCTTTTCTGTTTTATCCTGTGGGTTTTTTGTTTCTTCCAAGTTTTCAATATGAAGAATTTTAAAACTTTGAAAATGAATGGCTCATTGTGGATTAAAAAGAAGTAGACACTGAAAAATCATTTTCTATTCCTTCATTACAAACCATGGAGGAGTTACTTATTTCTGCTTTTGTTGACATAAAATCAAGCTTACCTACATAGCTGCATCATTAGATGCTTTAAGCATTAGTTTCTTATTAATCAAAGTATCAGGTAATGACTTTCTGGTGTTGAAAAGGAGGTGGTCATACTTAGGCATGAGAAGCACATGATTAATTATTTGTTTGTTTTTATATTTACAAATATATATATATATCAGATTTCTATTGGATAGACATGGGACAATCTCAAAGAATATACACAGAAATGTTATAAATTTTAAATTAATATCTAGAAGAGTGTAAAGAAACTCAAAATGTTGTGATTTATAATGATTGGTCAGGCAGGACAAGTGTTAAGAGGTAGGTAGGAAGGAAATATACAGTCAGGTGTACTCCAGGGAAACAGTAATTCTTATAGATCCCTTCCAACTTGAGAACTTGGCAAAAACACAGATTTTTTTGTTTGTTTGTTTGTTTTTAATTCATTTTAAGATCAAGCCACTTATGTAGAAAAAGAATCTTATGGCTAAATCTATGGATACTTGAGCCTGGATTTGTCTCCTGCCATGATACGCCCTAATGAAGCTTAGAAGTTCAGGTGTTATTTTTCTACCACTGGGACAAAGCAGCACCCCCAGGGCTGCCCTGTGGAGTGGTAAAAACTGAAACGAAGTCACTGTGTAAAGTGATTACCTTGAAATGGACCAGACTTTCAAACTCTGGTATCAGCTTTATCAAGCTTCATCTGCAAGAGCTGCTAAAAATGTAACATTTACTCCAACCTTCAGTGTTCACAGCTCTCTTTTCAGCCGTGCTTTGTTTCCTCCAGCAGGCTCTGCCGAGGCCGGTGGGAATGCTGGCCTTTGGGACCAGCTGGCAGCGCTGAGGTGGGTGCAGCAGAACATTGCCAGCTTCGGGGGCGACCCCGGGCGCGTGTCCCTGGGAGCCGAGCGCGGCGGGGCGGATGTCACCAGCACCCACCTGCTCTCAGACACAGGTACTGACCTCTTCAGGAGGCTGCTCTTGATGGTGAGTTCCATTCCTGCTTCAGCATCACCTGCGTGGTGAAAGGATGCTGCTACAGAGATGAGGATGCTGCAGTGTGTGGGTGCTGGTTCATTTCATCCATACCTCGACAGGGCTGTTATTGCTGCAGTTATTTTTCATCTCACCTGTGATTGTTATCTCCAGGAGCTGGATGCTTCACCAGGATGTACAAGAGATGCACTTTAGTGTTTGATTTACTCATAGTAAGAATCCAGTTTTCGTCACTGTGGTTTTTTGGGTATTATATAAATAACCTTGTTTCGTAACCTATAGGTACAACAGCTTAGTTTCCATTCCATAAATACAATTGTTGGTCAGCAGCTTTCAGACCCTGAAACTGATGAGCCAAACTCCCACATGGTAAAGTATCCAGCCTTTTTATCGGATCTTATGACAGATTTCAATTAAAAGAAAAAACAAGTTTCAGAGAATAAAAATTGGTTTACAGATGGTCTTGTTTCCCATGAGCTTAGACCATTTTCTCAGTCACTCCAAGTGATCTACATCCTTATAGCCTTTCCTGTGTTGAGTCTCAGGACTCTGAGATCAGTTTTCTCAGCATCAATGCTGTCATTTATCTTCACAGCCTCAGATAAGCTCAGTGTGCTCTGAAATGATGTTTAATCACCAGAGGAGGTTTATACACCCAGCAGAAATGATACTTGGACAAAATGATCTCTGATAGCAATGTTGCCTTGGAACAGTAAACAGTGGGATAAAATTCTTGGTTCAGGAGCTGAGGGCCCAATTAAATGAAATGTTGCCTTGAAAATAATGACATCTTAATTCAGTACCTAATTGTTCTTCACTGTGCCTTGCTTCAGGAAACATAACTTGTCTTTTGCATCCCAGTGGCTCCATAAGTTTATTTTAATTTCATTGCTCTAGTAGGGAAGACAAGGGAAGTTTTTGAATATTGCTGCTTATTAATTGGGGTTTTTGTGTCATTATCAGATAATTCCTCACACACTTCCTAGATTTTTAGTCAGCTCTTAGCATAGAATTTAATTTGCTAGAAGACCCAGAGTCCTTTTCTCTCAGCTTCCTCCTAATTTGAAGTCACAAACCCTTTAGTGACGTGGCTGAGAATGGGCCCCTGTGAAAGCTGTGGCAGGACACAGTGAAATTTAACTGCTGAGCCACTTAGGGAAGGGAATGCAAGGATTTCTTTGCTTATTGTTGCTTCTGGTGAGTAGTTCCACATTATATCCTTTATTTTATAAAAAAATTTAAACTCATTCTTTCTCCTACAGAACACTGGATAATGGGAAACAGTGGCAAATGCAATGAGAAGATAGGTGAACCAGTTCTTCCCACTTTTCTAGTGTTTATATCAATCTTTTTTCCTGGGACTGTGCAAGCCACTGTCTTGGCAAAAGCAGCATATCCACTGAGTTCAGAGTAGTGTTAATTTCAGATTTCAGAGTAGTGTTCATTACTTATCCTGACAGCCTCACACTGGATTTAGTTTTCTTGTGAAATACACTGACAAAATGAAAATCAAGCAACAATAGCAGTAGCTTGTAGCTTAAAAATATAATTGCTCTTTTTTTTTTTTAAGTGGTGCTAAATTTGGTTTCTCACATCTCCTGTAGTGTTGTGTCTTGCCTTTGTTTGAAGACACCAAAGACATCACTGAGTACTTTTAATTTTACTTTAAAAAGGAGGTGCACAGAGACTAGAATAATGAAGCTGAGAATATATACCAGGTATACTTTTCCTGAAGGAAAATCCCTCAATGAAGCAATAGACATCTTCTGCAAAAGTCAGCGTTGTTTCTGTATTTGTTATGCATGATAAACCCATGCTGTTCCTGAGCATGCAGAGAAGTGTGGTGTATGAAACTTTCTTTACTAGAAAATGTGCACCTGAAATAGCAAAATGCTTTTGAATTTCCTGTGTCTGCCCTATAATAGCTTTTGTTTGGGACTAATCTGAAAACATTGTATGAAATCAGTGCAAAGCTATCATGGGGACTTTTTAGAATTTATTTAATCTATTTATTATCTATTTATTTAATTTATTTATTTAATCATCAGTGGTATGATTAGAAATAAGTGCTATCAGTGATTATGGTCTTGTTTTAAATGGTTTAAGAGCATTATCCTGGCATTTGACTTCATATTTTGATCACTCAATTAATTTACCTGTGCAATTTTGATGTAGATGACTGGATCAATGGTATGGATTGCAGGAGGCTGCAGAGGACAGTGTTAGGTGTCCTCTCCAGGCATTCCTGGTGAGTGTCAAGGGCAGCTTCCAGCCTTCTTCCACCCAGTGCAGGGGAAGACATGGAAGCAGATCAGACAAGAGTGGAAAGAGAAGGTTTATTGCTCTTCTACTGCAGTCAGGTGCAGGGCTCTCTGACATGGGCCCTAAATATCCCTGATCCTGGTAATTAGCTACTCTTTAGATCCCCTTTCTTCCCTCTTGTCCCATCTCCTTGTTCCCTTCCTTTACCAGTCTCATTCCCTTTCAAACAAAACAACAACCTCTTTTGATTACTTTTATTCATTATACCAGTTATGCTACATCCCTACCCAAATTTTGTGCTTCTGATACCATTTCATAGGAAATGTCAGATTTATATAAAATCACCTGAGGCTGTCATCCCTTGGAAGCTCGTGTTTTCCAAAATGTCCCCAATAAAGTCTTTCAGTTAATTGTAAAAATGGCCAGACCTCACAGAATTTCCCCATAACCATCTGTGAAATCCAGCCATCCCTATGGCACATTTAATTAGTTTTTTTCACTTTGTCTTGTCATTACTGTGAGGATGACAGTGTCTGCATAGGTCACCCAGGGAAGCTGAGGAGTCTCCATCCCTGGAGGTATTCCAAAGCCATCTGGACATGGTCCTGG
Organism: Buphagus erythrorhynchus; assembly: GCA_013400855.1. Lineage (NCBI taxonomy): Eukaryota > Metazoa > Chordata > Aves > Passeriformes > Sturnidae > Buphagus > Buphagus erythrorhynchus. Next base: position 11,659 of record VZTT01040357.1, on the reverse strand, counting down.
GCAAGTGGCTCAAGGTGGCCCTGGTGGAGCAGGGAGGGGTTGGATCAGAGGATGCCTGGGGTTCCTTTCCATGCTGAACTGGTCTGTGATTGTTGGACCTGTCACTATCAGAATATCTTATCCCCTTCTCACAGAGTGTGTCTGAGTGCTGCCAGTTGTGTGGGCTCTGGGATTCTTTTGTCACCTTCCTTCCTTCTGGCACTGGCATTGCAAGGCTGGGTGCTTGTACTAGTTGCACAGCAGGTTTTCCATTTTCTAAAAGCAACACAAAGTAATTTCTGAATATTATTTTAATGAATAAATACAAGTCATGACTTAGAAATCTGAAATGCTCCCCACATATATTTCATGGATAAAATGCAGGCAACCATAATGTATTGATTATCAGTAACAGTAATTAGATTATGCAAATGCCTAGACTTCCTGAGTGTGTTTTGCTTCTTGGAGTTCAATGTTTGCCAGCCAAATTACATTCATCCTTTATGAAGGATGAAATATGTTTAAACAGGCTGTGAAATATTTTGATCTCTGAACCCTTCTTGCTAGTGCAAACAACCTGATACAAGATGTAAAGAGCACATAGATTTGTCCTAAGAGATGTTTAGAGATTAAATATATATACATATATATATATATAACCTCTCCAGTTCTCTATTTCACCAAACCTTCATTATTCAAATCTGTGCAAAAAGGTACAAGAGAATATGGGGTTGAAACTTTCTCAGCTTGAGAGCACAGGTTGCAGCATTTTACACACTCAGACAAGAGTGATTGCTTGGTTTAGAAAGCAACCACAAGCAGGTTCAAAGGAAAATGCTACTTGCTCTTTTATCACTTAGAAAAGGGTACATACCTGTAAAAAAATAAATGAAATTTCATAAAACCCTCTAATCCTTCAGTGGTTTAATGGAAAGTTTAATTACTCTTTGACATAACTCTCGTCAGACAAGAAATTAGGAAAAATCTCTAACATCCACTGTTACTGATTTGTTCCCTTAGTTTAATTACTTTAAAAGCTGCTATTAATATAAATATTATACATAAATATGTGGCTGACTTCAGAAGTCAAAGTTAAAATATCTCCCTGTACATATAGAAGGTCACACCTTTGCAAGCTGTCCTTTGCAGGCACAATATGATCACATCTTACTTTTCAATGGAACCTTCCTTTTTTTTATTTGTTTATCTGCTTTACTGTGACCAGCTGAATTACATGTTTGGATATGCCTGAACTCTCATCTCAGGTATAAGCAAGAGATGTTTTTCTTGGTGAATTAAGCCTGTTCTTAATTTTGTGACTATTTCATGACACTGCAGGCCATTGCCAGCAAGTAAATTAAATGCTACTTTTAAAGTCAGTGATTTAATTTTTTTTTTCTCCTAAAATATAAGTATGGAACCACTATAATCAGGTGTTTCTTGGATGCCCGATGTTAGATACTTTCTTGGGGTGATTGATGTCTCTCTGACCCGTTTTGATGACAATGGATAAGTCTATCTTGAGAAGAAAAATGTTCCTTTTTTCAGTGTAGATAGGTTCTGTAAAGAAGGGTTTCAGCCTTGTGGAGAATACCAGAGTAAGACTTAATTTAAGTTCTTGAGCTGCAGTTAGTCCTTGCCTATGCAGTCACCTCTGTACAATGCTGGGCATTGCCCCTGCTGAAGAGTCACCTGCACCACTTGGCTTTTGACTTAGAGTCTATCTCAGTTTCTCCTGCTTGTGAACCAGTTCTGGTGCACTGGGGACGATCCCAGCATATGCCATGGCTGAGATAGCACCCTTGAGAAGGTCTCTGGTTAATATTCAGAAGAGGAAATGCAGAAGAACTGCTGGTGTTTGGTCACCAGCTCAGCTGATTGTATTTCTCAGCTGTTGAAGGATGGCAGGACCACAGCATGCTCTGGTTTCTCTTCTAACTCGTCAGTTTTTGGCTTTTTCCTGTTTGTCTTACATTTAGTTGTCATAGAATGTAGGTGGCAAGTGAAGGGCTCTCTTATGTTTGCCTCCTGTGTATATGAGAGATTGGGATTTCTTCTTTCTGGCACTTGCATAAGAAGTGTTGTCATCCTCAGTTAGGGAGAGGTAGGAAGCGATGCTTTCCCTCAGGCCATAGCTGAGGCAAGAGTCATCCATTGCTGCCAGCGTGCTTTTGGTATCTTCAGTCACCTCCAGCCTTTAAAAGAACAACATTTTGTTACCATTTCAGATACCTGGACTGAGCCTCTTGGGATAATATTAACAGCTGTTAAACCTAATAATGTTATTTTTGTTGTATAAAAACATTTCTGCCTCATAAATCACTAAGAATTTCTGTCACTTAGCATATCTCAAAAAAACAGTACAACAGTAATGTCTATATATTTTTGACACTTGAAAAGGAAGTATCTGTATTCTCTTCTTAACCTGTAGGAAAAATGACCTCAGTACTGCACAAAATTATCTTGCCTTCGTAAGCACATGAATGTTTTGTGAAGGAAGAGTAGTGGAAGGAAATTTACTCTTCAAAGGTAAAAAGTGCTTTTGTTCCTGAGGGTGTTTGTTTCCCCAGCTTCTGAAACTTGACCTACTTTCTCTTGTGGCAGTTGTGATATTAGAAATCTCATGAATTGGGCTGTGTGTCGAGAGAGACACAACAGGAAAGGTTTATTCTTGGTCAACGTGTTCACTGCACCTGTGCTGCTTCCTGGGTGTNTGTCACTGGGCTTTGTGACTCCTGTCCTGAAAGGACTCAGGAGTCCCAAAGGGACTGCACATATGGATAGCTGGATAGGAGAAATGATTGAATGCTAACTATACTTTCTTTCAAAGTTAAACCTAGATTATCAATTAGAGAGCTAGGCATTCAGTTTTCATGGATTAGCCTGATGTGAGATTGTCCAAGATTTATAAATGCTTTTAGGAGAAGGAAATAAATAGCTGTGTCTTCTGTGTTGCAAGTACAAGTATGTGCACAGCTGGGAAACACCCCTGTTGTTTCTGGCAGCCTGTGCTGAATGTGGTACCTGTGAATGCTTCTCCAGTTGAAATTTTTATTCCGCATCACCACAGGAGGAACTGGATCCACCACGGTGTTGTTGTTAGTGCACTGGGTAAGACACGGTGTTGTAAGGACACAGCAGAGACCATCAGCAACTTCTGAACAGGAAAATGAATACACAGGCAGTTAATCTTTGCTTACTGCTTTTTTTCCCTGGTGCATCCTCAAATAAACAGTTTTGGATTCAGCAGTAGCAGTCAAAAATTGTTTGTTATCATCAAGGACACAGTAACACAGCCTTAATTTTTTCCTTTCCTCATACCTTTGCCTTTTAATTTTTCATTGGGTATATTTCATACAGTACAAGTGAGGAACTGAGACATAGAAAGACAAAGTGTCTTGCTCAAAGACAAGAAGGAATTTTGTGACTGAGCACAAACTTAAACTCAATTTTTCTGAGCCTTCAGTGAGTTCTGCTTTGCTTTCTATTGTCTCAGCCATGCAAATAGAGCAAAAAGATCAGATGGGATTGTGTGGGTACATACTCTTCTGTGGAACATGACTGTGGAATGAATCGAGGTTCACCTGTTACCTTCATCAGTGTTTCTGTGCTCTACCCTCTTCTTGCTCCACTAGGAACATCACAGATATTCTTCTGCCCAAGCAGAGAACATCATGGCTAAATGCTGGTGTTCTATGACTCTGAGTCATATTTCAGAGTGAGATTCTGTATCTTCTCATGGTGGGGGAAGGAGGAGACCTAAATCTAACTATGTCTCCTCTTACACCTACAACTCAAGTAAAAATGTTAATTGTTGCAAGTTTTGGGTTCTGCCACAGCCCAGATTTTAGGCACTGATAGTTTTCTTCTTTCTAAATGATGAAAGGTGTCAACTAGTTAACATGTAAATACATATATATCTCCTATCCAAATTCTTACTCCTCTCTTTATATCATTGGACTTGAAAGTTTCATTTGCTTATTTTGAATGTAAATGACTTTTCTCCTCAGTTTATCAGTGTAGTCTTTGGCCATCACACTTTTACTTGTGAAATACTTACGTATGGTAACTTCACAATTTTAAAATTACAGATAAGCCATTGCTTGTTAAAGCACAGAACCTATTGTTCTCTTGTAACTTTTAGGCAATTAGTTTTTTGCAATTTACTTCCTCATTTTAGAATGTTGTCATTATGATGCATGGTAACTGCAGCCACTTAATTGTGTCATTTGTCAAGTTACCTTTCTGACACAGGTTAAATTGCCATAAATCTGAAAAATTATCATTGAAAAAGGTGTCATCCACTGGACTGATATTAGTAACAGCTGACTCTGCAATTGAGCTAACAGCTTGAGCCTCTTGATATAAATTCTGCTGATAAAGTCCTGCCATACACTTCTTCTGAAGTGATAGGGAAGAAGCTTACAACATTTCTGGAAATTTTCTCCTGCAGATAAGATTGTGTGCTGTAGTGGTTCTTTAAGAAAACATGAATAGAGAACCTGGTGTTGCATGCCTTGAAGCTATCTGCCTGCCTAAATGGCAAGTAAATGAATGGCAGACATCTTCATGTTGACAAACAGAGTCAGCCAGGAGTTGCAATCTGTCTCTGGAGCCCAGAACTACGAGTACATGGCTTCTGTACAGCTGAACATTTTGTATGCTCACACTTTGATTTCAGATGAGCTCTGAGAGGGGCTGGGCATCCCTGACCTGTGCTGACCTCCAAACTGTATTTGGAAGTTTTCTAGGGAACTCTGGTGTCTGGCTCAAACAGACTTATTGACATGGCCATACAATATCCTACACAATATCATCAATATCATACAAAACACCAATACAGACAGAGCCTATCTAGCCTTATTTAGCTGAGTTCTTGTATTGATTTCAGTTCTACTGTTTAAGGCAGCATCTTGTTATTTAGGATGAAAAATAAAGTAAAATATATAAACCTAAACTTTTTCCATTCCTTGTTCTGTGATAGTATTTGCAAGTCTTGGACATAGGCAAAACTTCTTGTGGACCTTTGACAGATAGTTTTACACTTGCCAATGAAAAACATGTTATTTTCTGCACTTATTTTTACCTGAGTAGTGATTGACAAGGTCTTCAAGGCACTGGAAGGTTTGTCGTGGAGAGATGTAATACCAGTTGTTGGGGAGGCGGAAGATCCTGTAATGCTTCACTTGCCTGTGCCTCACTGACAAAGAATACAGCCCTGGAGAGACAGAACAGCTAATTACACCAACATAGGGCTGCAGGTCTGGTTGGCTATCTGTAGCAGAATAGAGTATCTGTAAGATGTGGTGCCATTACTCAAAACATCTCAGAAACAGCTGAAAAAACCTGAGTGGCCATCTTATATACTTATAAGTACAGTGCTTATATTTTATATATATTCATAAATATAATAAACGGTACAACAGATTTTGGTTGAATTTAAATTTCTGATGTGCTTTTATTATTGCTGGAATCGGATGTTTTGAAATGATGTAAAGGAAATAGGCCTTTACAGAAGTTGTTTGCCTTCTACAGAATAGGGAGATGAGACTCACAGGCTGGTATTCTGATAGTAGTCAGCTTTGAGTAATGTAGTAGCTGGGACCTGATAATGCAGTCATGGCAAGAGATGGCTGCTTGGATTTTTCTGTTTCTTTGTTTAGAACTGTTCTGCAGCATTTATTGGCAAGGACTGAAGGCCAATCCTAAATTTCTTTGAATTTAGTAGAGATATTAAGAAAGTAATTGGCCTGTGGTATGCAAGAGGTCAGAACAGATGATGTATTATTCCCTTTTATCTGTAGTATTGTGATATTAGAATGTGTTCTGGTGCTTCAGAAAAGAAAGCCAGCATGTTGCACTTAGGAGATTTGATGAGCCTGGAGAAGAGCAGACTGAGGGGAGACCTTATTGCTGTGTTCAGCTTCCTCAGGAGGGGCAGCAGAGGGGCAGACACTGATCTCTTGTCTCTGGTGACCAGGGGCAGGACCCAAGGGAATGGCCTGAAGCTGTGTCAGGGGAAGTTCAGGTCGGATATCAGGAAAAGGCTCTTCACCCAGAGGGTGTTTGGGGACTGGAACAGGCTCCCCAGGACAGTGGTCACAGCACCAAGCCTGACAGACTTCACAAAGAGTTTGGACAATGCTCTCAGGCACATGGTGGGATTCTTGGAGTGGTCCTGTGCAGGGCCAGGAGTTGGACTCAGTGATCCTTGTAGGTCTCTTCCAACTCAGAACATTCTATGATTCTGTGTCCCCATTGAAGAAAATAAAAGTATGAAGTTGATACAGTATAATTCCCATGTAGCAAAAGAAAGAAAATAAACTTGAAGGCCAGTCATTTTTTAAAATAAATAAAAGATCTCCCTTGTTTATAAAGTAAACACACTTATCCACCACTCCCACTATGTTGTGTGCATTTTGCAACTTCTTGAATCAATCTTTTGTGGACCAAGGTAAAGTTGTGACTTTTCCTTCATTGAAAGTCCCACTGCCTCATGAGGTTTGCATGCAACCAAAGTAAATAATAGTGTTTAAACAACTGTGTCTTGTTTGTGCTGATGCCCGTGGAATTTTCCATGGCCATCAATAACCCTGTTTCCAGTAGGTGACTGGTAAAGGCTGGCACACTGCACTGGGTGCCTTCACCTTCCCATTATATATCTTTTCTGGTTTTGGACTGATCCATATGAAGCAGGACAGGGAGTGAATTAAAGAGCTGTAAAACTGTTAATGCCTGAGATCAAGAGGGAAAAAAAATCTGTATTGTCTCACCTTTCCTAGTTTCACTCTCTCTGATCATGAAGGAGCCAACCTTGGTATTGGGTAGCTGTAGAAGTTCCTCTGCCTTTTCTCTTCCCAGCCCTTCAAATAACCAGCTGTGAAGCAGGAAAAAACAAATTCTGAAATTTGGACACCAGTGAAACAGTGAGCAGCATGTGGCTGTGAAAGTGCTGCATTAGCCAGGAAAAGTGACTGCAAAAATAACACTGTGGCTTTCTACAGTTATTCTCTCAACTACATTCAAGCATATTTCCCTACTTTATGGAGAAAATTTTGCTGGTTTTGAGTTCCATTAACCTTTGTGAGGTTAATAGAAGAGTAAAAAGGTTTGGACTTCTTAGGGAAAACAAAACTTTTTGAACTGCTTTGATCTGTGTTGCTGGGGACAGATTCATATTATATATTGATGACATCTGGGGCGTTAGTTAAGTCTCTCTTTTCATTTAAACCACTTTTGTTAACCCCAAATTGTATCATAAATAAACCCCAAATAAGTTACAATTATTTTGCTTCTTCTAGGGAACAGTCCAACCATTTAAGTTAATGGGCTTTGTGGATAAGGGAAAGTGGAATTAGCCCTACAGATTTTCACCATAGCTTGGTGCACTGCTGTGTTTTACCACAGCCAGTGTCTCACCATGCATCTGGGCTTGCTCAGCTGTTCTGGAGTTACTGGCATTCTATTTTAAAGTTGTTCTCCTGTGTTTGATCCAGTCTGCTGTCATTGAAATTTCAGACAGTAGCTTCCATTACCCCACATCTGTGCCCTGCCTTTGGGAAAGCATTGCTGTTTCAGGAGGATGTAAAAGCATGTTAAAATTTAAGCACTTACATAGTTCACAGTGACATTCACAGTTCATATCCTTAAAATCAAACAGGTATTAAAATATTTGCCAGAAAACTTTTAAGTGTGTGCTTTAATGTTTTGGGGTTTTTTTATTTTTTTTTCCCCTGAGTGGTGTCTATGGCAACAAGAAATGTCTGAAATTTCCTTAGTTCTTCCAGTGAGAAAGTTTACATTCTTGAATGACTTATTAGCATTTCTATTTTCTCTTTTTGGCCTGTTTTCCATGAGCAAACCTAGCTAGAATTTTACTCTGTGTAAGTATTAAAAATTCATTCTAAATAGCCTCTCTTCATCAATGTCTTTCAGTTAGAGATCAATCCATGCAACTGATAGTATACTAAATATCTTATATGTGATTTGAGGTGCTTTTGGCTCTTTCCAGCATTTAAAAGAAGGATTTTCCTTTTCACTTAGTCTAAATTTATATTTGGATTTGAGGTTCTCCATTTTCAAAAGATGTATTTTAGACTGTCAATAAATAAAATCTGTTTATCTAGTCACTATTGGCATTTTTTGGACTATGACTATGAGTAATCAGAGGGGAATATGTAAAAATGTGGTATTGAAAGGCTATGGAAATGCATTTACTTACCCATGATAAACCTTTGCTACATATTTTCCTGGAATATAGTTTTCTCGACCTGTTGTAAGGGAATGGACTCTCCACCAGCCTCCTTCACTGTGTGAAAGCAAGAGAAGGGATATTTTCAGATGTATTTTCAGAGTTTCTCATCATTTGGAAGTTAGTGAAGATATACAGATTAGCCTGCAACCTTCTGTGTGTGCTCCTGAACCTATGTATTCAGAAAGGAACTCTGTTTGGTTTCATTTAGAGCAGTTCCGTTTCTAAACCTACTTGAGAATTAAATTTGGACACAGAAATAAGCTACATTTGTTCCATTTAAATTATGTAAGTAATAAAATATTTTTCTGTAGTTGAAAGAAGAAGGATAAATACTCAGTGGTTAAACCATGCTGTGCTCTGCCTTCCCACAGCTAGACTTGTACTGGTGTCCAAGATACTCAGTTTACAGCTGAGTGTGTTGTGTCTGGACAGCCCTGTAACTCCAGGGTAGAGGTTCCTGGGAAATGGAGCCTGTCTGCTTGGGAACAGGCTGTCAGTTCAACAGAACCTGCTTTGTGCTTTGCTCTTTTCCTTGTCTTCCATGAGTTGCAGACCAGACTCCAATAAATAGACCTTGTAGCTGAAGCTGCAGGTATGTGTTTTCCCCAATATACCTTAAGTTATTGCTGTGATACTGGCTTTGACTCTTGAATCCCTTCAGAAATACAGGGTACTAAGAATTTTCACAGGGATGCTGCAGAGCTTTACTTGTAGTGCAAGGATGCTAGTGACTGTTGGGTTCTCTGCACCTTCACTTTAAGAGTTTGAATCCAAATAACTGTGTCTTGTGTTTGAATGCTGTTTTTGTGGATGTTCATATAAATGCTCCCAAAATAATGTCTAGACTCAGATCAGAGTGTCTGTGTGTGTGAAATAGCTGTGTTGAAATCACTTAGGTTAAATGTCATGAGCTATAGTTGCTAGGAGCATCATCTAGAATGTTTGTGCTGAGGGAAAAAGGGAAGTATCAGCTCAGAGCTGGAAATTTCAGGGTCCCAAAAGTTTTTTGTTTGGTTTTCCAGATGAAATTAATTTATCTATAAGAATTTTAGGTTATTTTTGTCTTTTTTTTTTCCCCCAGAACTCTCCTAGACAGAACCAAGAATTGCAATAAGAAAAAAAAAAAACAAACCAAAACAAACAGAGAGATTCATCATCTCTCTCCCTGCAAATTTAATATTACTAATCCTGAAAAATCCTTATGATGATTAAAAATCCCAAAGCAGCACATGTCTCCTGCGGCAGGAGCTACAGAAATTATGTAGATTGGGGTGAATCTTGGAGGACATTTGAGTTGACTACTGCCAGCCAAATGCAGTTCATCTGTGCCTGACCAGTGGGGAGAGTGAGAAACTGTGCCAGTGGTGCTTATATAATTCTGCCAACCAGAGCAGTCACAAATATCTGTGAGGAGTTGCATGTCCTAAGGAGGTTCCATATGTCCTGTTCCTGGCAGGATTGCTGGGGCTGATTGCCACTACACATCACTGCTTTGGTAGAAGGCTGAAAAGCTGCTGTTGTAAAAGCAGTACATGCTGCTGCTTATGCTGACTTCTCTG
>VZTT01040354.1:73182-130525 GCA_013400855.1 Buphagus erythrorhynchus | reverse complement strand
TGGTTGGTTGGTCAGTTGGTTGGGTTTTTTCCCATCATCCATTTTAGTACTGGATAGAGCAGTACAAAATTGTCATAAAGTTAAAAAAAAAATCCCTGTCTCATTCCCTTTGTGAGAATCCAAGATAACAACGCTCTACAAACAGTAAATTTAAGCATATTGTATTCAGTTTCTGTTAAAAACTCTGGCAATTTTGAACAGAACCCATACAAGAAATGCTGGCTTAGCATTCTCCTCGCTCAAAAGGAAACTTGGCTCTTCATGGATTTTTGTGAATTCAGTTTACATCCCCATGTATGTATTATGCACCAAATGTGAAAGGCAAGGCTACTGCAAAACTGCTGAAAGGGATAGAGTTAAAAGCCTTTGTGTGATCCTCGCATGAGAAGAGTGAACTGCAACCACCAAAATGTCCTCTCACTGCTCTGAAGGATATCTTTACTAAGGAGATGTTATTAGGGCTCAGGTTAGACCTCTCTTCATCTTCCCAGTGCCGTGTGAACATCAAAACCAGGACCAACTGCAAATTACTCTTCCTCCAGTTAGTCCATTCTCGGATCTTTTCACTCCTCAGGGAGGTCCTGCAGTTCTNCTTCACAAAGAAAAGTGAGAGAACATGTCTGAGTATTCATGGACAGTAGAAGTGGTCCAACACCTCAAGAAAAAAAAAAAAAAACAACTTTTTTTTTTTTTAATATCCGCTTTTCTTCAGCTTCTTTTCTCTGAAAAATGTATGTCTGTTTATTAACTTGTCACTCTTATACAGAGCATGAGCAGGACATTCTAAGACAGTCCCAGAATATCAGACCCTCTCTCCCTAGAGATAGACATTTACCCAAACTCATTATGAAGCTTCTTTCTCCTAAATCTGNNACTCATTAAGAAGCTTCTTTCTCCTAAATCTGGTACCCAAGTTGCCAGTAGTAACAAAGCCTTTTCAGTTCACTTGAGATGTTTCCACCAGATTTTTTATGACTTCCCAGCCTCTATAACAGTATGATGCTCTAAGAGGAGTCCAGACTTGCTAATGTTCCCACCCCTGGGGGAATGCAACATCTACTACTTCTCACCATGCAATCAAACCAGGGACCAGAAAAGATGTGAGAGAAAAGTAAGAATAAATTTATTTCAATACATTACAAAGATTATATTATGAAGAATACATTTCTACATTTGGAGAAAAACATAAAGAGGAATGACAAAAATACACCAAGTGCCCTTTGGATGCTCTGTTTGGAATGACTCTTCTCTGGCAGAACCAAGACTTGAAACTAGTGGAATATTATTGCCATGATAGAAATTGTGACCCAGTTCTTGAAAGAGCTGCACTCCCAGGCAGAGCTTTCTTGAATAAGAACTACTAACTGAAGAAATAGTGAGAAAACCCACCTGAGTGTAAATACACCCTTGCATCTTTCCTATAACCTTTAATCTTGGTAGTAATTTTAATAGAGAAAAATTTCAACTTCTCTGAAAATGAAATATAGTTTGTTCCCTAGAGAGCAGCCTCCAGCTGAATTGTTCTAGAGAGGTTTAATACTTCAGTTATCAAAACAGAAATATATGGTTACACTGGATTTTCCATGTAAACTAAGCATGACTAAGTAATTTTTTAGAATTTGCACACACAAGCTCATTTCACTACACAATTTTTCTAAGTTGTATACACTTGAGCTATTTAAGCTACTTGAGCTATCGTATAATTGCATAATATTTCTACTAATATTAATCTAACAATTACATGTGATAGTGAATTATAAAATGATTAAGGTAAGGCATGCCTTCATTAGCTGTATTTTAATCACAGCTAGTCTTATTCCAAATATGACCTTAGCAAAAAAGAAAATTTTAGTTTTTGTAACAAGAGTTTGTTATTCTGTACTTGTCAAGTATATGGACCCAAACCAAACTTGCCCCCACATTCATTCTACTCTTCTCTAAGCTATCATATGGAACATTTCATCTTCTATACCAGGACGAAAAAGAAAGATGAAGAAAATCATTCTATCAGTCACAGGTTAAGAAAAAAACAACTCCCTCAGGCAGATGGGCTCTTTTACTTATCCCTTTCTGGCTTTGAGACCAATCCAGGCTCCCAAAGTGGTAAGTAGCAAGCATGGCCTGTCTCCCTAGACATTGTAAGCACCACAGAGATGACCAGGATAAGCCTGGCCTGGGGCTAAGGATGCTCTTTCAAGCAGCTTAGGAAGACATTGGAACAGGCACCACAGTTTCAGCTGAAACCCAGCAATTCATTAAAAACATTCTGACAGTCAGCAGTGCAGATAAGAGCAGATTAAACTCCTATCCCTCTCTGGTCTTGGACCAGCACGAGGTTTGTATCATTGAGCACAAAGCCGACGAAATGTCTGACTAAGTGTGAGAGCATTACCAATAAAACCAACCTGACACAAGGGCTCAACGCATCCATGCTTCTGTCATTCAAGCTGCCCTATATCACAGCTGAGTAAAACAGGGCAGAAAAAAAATAAGAAAACCAGAAATTCTTTCAAGTCTTTTAACTGAAAAGAGATAAATATATAAAGATACAACTAAAGCAAAGTTTAAAAGAGCAAGGTTTTTCCAGTGAGCAATCCCCTTCTCCCCTTATTTCTAACATAATTTTACATCTCTGTGTTACTAAAAGAAAATAAGCAGTGCTTTTATTGAAAAAGTCTTTTTTTTCTGACTATTTTTATCAGAGAGAGAAACTTAAGTCTGAAGCAAGCAAATGCTATCAGCTGCAAGCCACTTAAAAGATTATGAAGTTCCACAGCATCTGTGGGTCACTGGAACAACGGTGCATACTAGGAGACAGTTTAGTACTCTTCTGTCTAAGAAACATAGGTATATTTTGAGTATACAGTGATTTTTTTTTTAAGAGCAAAGAGGACTGTTAAATTGGAGTATCTTATCTTTAGCCATTCCAGATCAGCAGCTAATTCACTAAAACTACAAAATTTGACACATTTTTCCATTTTTATGTATGCAATCTGACAAATTTTGCTTTTCAAGTTGCCTCTAAGAGATGAGGCAAACTCTCTTACTCCACAAAGAGGGCTTTGTGGAACTGCAGTGCAGTGGTTACAAGAAGGTAAAGGATGCCTTTGGAGTTCTTTTCCCAGAATCCTTTAGATGGTCTATGAATTAGTAAAAAAGATAATAGTATTCAGCAACAATGAAAATATCTCAGCATTCAGATTTTTTTTGTGTAAAAGAAATACTAGTATTTAATATTGCAATTAACTTAAGACTATGTGATTCAGCTCCATGTAAAAATCCATGATTTTTAAGAAGTAAACATGTAAAAGACTAATTCTGTAAAGCAAGCAAGAAAGTCTCTCAGTTTACTTGAACCAGCAGAATTTGACCCAAATTATTATTTACCTCTAACATGGATCTTGTGTTGTTGAAGTGCATGAAAAGAATTTCCAAATCAGCAACCCACAACTATAATTTGCCACTATGTGGCTTTATATCAGGGGTAGCAAAGAAATGTTTGTTTTTATTCTGTGAAATATGGATGTCTCCCACAAAACTCATAACTGTGCATTAATATAAACTTGGAGTAAAATAATCAAAAGGGGCATACTTGGTAGTACCAGGAAATGAAACAAAACAGAAAATCTGAAGAAAGAAGATATATTACTCTTAAACTTCATAATATTTAATAGCTGGAAGCTACTGAAATAGCATGAAATCACCTAATTTGATCTTACCATTAGATTTTACCCAGGTTCCTGTACATAATCCTGTTCATAAAAATGTTCCCATTCTCAGATAACTACGGTGTATGTCCCAAGCATAGACAAGAGTTTGGCTCTCAGTAGTGACAGATGCTAGCTAAGCCAAGATGAATGGTATCAGCAGGCAAACTATACCAGTAACTGCTGAAGGAAGCAAAAATTCTTGTCTACCCAGAGAAAAAACCCTTTCCCAGTTCTGAAAGTATTAGTATGAGCCTAGTAAGCATCTCAGCCTTGAAAGTACCTCAGCACAACTTTCCTTCTAAAAAAGAGAATTAGTCCTACCTTGTAACTTTTCTGCAGTTCTGCTTTTGTGATCCTCCTTTGAACCATCTCAAGGAACTTCAAGGCTGAGTAAGGACAAATATAGAAGCATAGGGGAAAGATTAAAAGTGTTCTTTGGAAATTACCTAACCATTGGTTTAGCAGCAACTCCTATTAAAAAAGAAAAACAAATCATGGAATGAATAATCAAACCACTGCATGACTGAAGTAGCACTCATCATAGTTGTGTTGAAAATAAATTGGGTCAGATCATAGTTTCTTTCTGTTAAAAGAGTAACATGCTTTGAAGGAGGAGGCAGCAGATGCCATATATCCATCTTGTGTAGAGTTTTTGACACTTTTCCACATATCCCTAGTTTGCTTATGCAAATGTTACCTACTATAGAGGAAATATGCACATTGAAGGTACAAAATTGGTAGGAAACCTATTTAGAAGTAGCTATCATTAATTCACTACCAGTGTGACATCTGCAGGAGTCTACCCTGGGGCTGATACAGTTTGATGCATTAGTTCTTGAAGTGGGTTGTAAAGAGGAAGTTTTTTAAAAAGGCAGTTACACCAGCCCACCAGCCTGTGCAGAACTGCAAGCATTTTGGGCAGGATGGCTGTAATTCAAAGTGATCTTGACAAACAGGAAATAAATCTGAAAAAGGAAACTGCAATTCAGTAAGGACGTGTTCAAGATGTAGATGCAGAGTGACAAGCATACATACAAGTTGGGGAATGTTTAGCTGACAGTTGTGCTGAAAAGGATCTGAAACTCCAGGACCGACATGCTGTATGTGAGTCAACAGTATCAATGCCATTGGTAAAAAGCATACATGACTATCATGCAGGAGATGGATAAAGTTGTTATTCTACCTTTTTCAACTCTAAGGGCTTACCTGCAGTACTATGTTAATTCAGGTACATTTTAAGAGAGATTTGGACAAATTCCAGAGCCTAACAAAAAGCAACAGGCATGGTGGAAATCTCTAACACATCTCCTCTGAGAATAGACCGAAAGCACTGAGATTGTTCAGGCTGAAGAAGAGATCAAGGGGAAAAATCGTTTTAGTGTTAAAATTCTGAAGAATCCATCTCCTGACTGATGCATAGAGGAAGGCAATAATCTACTCTATTTTCAAGTAATAGGAGTAATATGCATATGCATGGTAACAAAAAAGGCATTATTAGCTGATGCAATTGTCCCAATCTATTCAGCACTTGACAGGCCACACCTGCAGGACAGTTCTGATCCCAACAAAGAAAGATGCAGACAGCATAGAGAGGGTCCAAAGAAGGAACACAAAGATGATCAAAGACTGAAGGAGTGAGGTCTTTTCTCCCTGGAGGAAAGAAGGCTCAGAGGTGCCTCATCACAGTATTACAGTACTTAAAGGATGTCTACAAGGAGACCAGAGGATCTCTATTCACAAACAGCCACATGGAAAAAGACAAAGGGCAATCGGCACAGGTTGCACTGGGAGAGGTTTCATCTCTATATAAAACAGAAATTTTGAAAGCAGTTAATCACTGGAACAGCCTCCCCAGGGACATGATAGAGGCCCCACTACTGAAAGTTTTCAAGATGTAACTGGACAGGCTGCTAGATAAGCCCATCTAGGTAGGCTCCCTTTCACGTGAAAAGTTGGACCAAAAAAAAAGTAAGATAAATGATCAAGAGATCAGAGACCTACAGTGTAAAAGTAGAATAATTGAGTCAAGAGCTGAAATTGAGAATGATAAAATACTACTGTGTTTGATAGGTAGAGCCAGACTGCCTATGATCTTAGGAAAAGACTGCTAGTAATATGACCTTAGCCATGAAACAGTTTTCAAAATCATAAAAGCACCTAGCAAGAAACCTTGCTCATCAAAATAACAAGGAGATAAGTAAAAGTATCTAGTAAGTATTTCAGGAGTAAATCAATTAACCTTGATCCTGCTATTTTCCAATACATTAATATTATGTAATAGGTTTTCATTTGAGTAATTTATGTATAACCTGCACCTGAGATGTTTGTCCCTGATGTGGTCAGGCTGCTATGCCCTTGCTTTAAAAAGCCTTTTCACAGTGACAAGAAACCAGTAGCAAAACACATAGGTATTAAATTCTGCATCCTGAAGCACAAAAATTAAGCAATAAGAAGGAGTAGCTGCCTTTTGATTACCTGGCTAAAGAGCAGGAAGATATAGAAAGGCTATAAGAAGTTGTATCGGGAAAGAAAAAATGTTACAAACACAGAAAAAAGAGGCAATACTTTGTTAAGTACAAATTCTTTCTGTGTTCAAAGAGTAGACAGAGAACCCTGACAGAAAAACATCACACAGAAGGAAAAGAAGAATCAAGGACAATTATTAGATTTCTGCTTTCAGAAACAAAATAACTAGGTTAATAAATGTACAATGAAACGAGAAACAGAGAAAAGAAAAGCTTTTTGCCAATAATGATTTTATAAATGAAGTCATGCCTGCACTCAGAAGGTAACAGAATCTAGACAGGCATATAAGTAGGAGTTAGAAAATGTACAATTGATAAAATGTACATAGAAACAATAGCTAAAATAGATACTCATTATGAATCGTGACAGGGTAAAGACATATTAAAACCCCTTGACAAGATGGGATTCTTAAAGATCTCTAGGGATGGCAATAGAAGGTTGTAAGGTTATTCAACACTGAAAACTGAATATTAGAAAAGTATCTTCAGCCAATTCCTCACCTCTTGCTCAACAGAACAGACAGAATAGTCTTAGATGCTGTCTATGTTGAGTATCTGAATTGCAGGATACAAAACTACAAGCATCTTTACAAGTAATTTATGTTCTTGCTGTGCACAGTAGTTAAGGAGAAAAATTTTATGAAAAATAATGTTCTGTTCATTTTGCTTTCAATCATCAAATCATTTATATGTTTAATTAGTAATTCACTAAGTTTCATTTTGAGTTCATATTACTCAGAAATTACTCTGCATGTCAACATACACTGACTTCTAAAGTATCTTGATAAACCTCATATGTAACTTTGCCAGAGCAGTACATTTAAATAAAAGAAATTAAAGATGAAGTTTTATTTTTGCTTGGCAGATACCAAAACTGACTATAACACATTACCAGCATATCACCCTAGCAGCAGCAGAATTACCATATAACTCAGTGCCCATCACTGCAGAAATAAACTGCATGTTAGGTTGAATGCAGAATTTTAGTACAAAACTAAGATCAGATTTTTCAGGTTATTTGGTCCCAGTCAAAACTTATTCCATCCTTCTTGGAGACTGAATAAATTTTAAAAGTTGCTGCAAGCTGTCTTTCCTTTGACTGCTATTTAGACATGCTCAAGCACAAAGTGCTCTCGACAAACACCAGCTCCATCTTATGCATTGGCCAAGTGCAACACATTCAAGTGGATCACCTAGAGTCCACCTAGAAAGGACTTGGATTTCAGTACAAGTCCAAAATTGTGTTACTCCTCCTTGGCTAATCACAAAAGGATGGAAAATTTTAATGGCTTTGATATAAAAACATAAATTGCACAAAACAGTAATGTTTTTGATAAATATGGCTTGGAAATTTGTCATGAAGGCAAACAAATTTACATTGGTTCATTTACCTCTCAGATGTCTTCAGTGAAGGTCTAGCAAGACTCTACAACAGATTGATTAGAAACAGGTAACAGCAAGGATTCACAACACCCTATTTGCAATAGAACTATTAAAGTATTCCCCAAGTTAAAAAATGGCCACTCTTTAACTGACAGTAATGATTCTTACTCAAGTAAGACTAAGATTCCAAAGCAGTGAAAGCTTGGAAAGAACATTAATAAAATACTGAAGAATAAAATAACCCAGAGAGATAAACAGTAAGGTTTAAAAAGACAGGCTTAAAGAATGAAAAAGAAGAGCTATGTGAACCTACCAAAGGACTATAAAGTCTCCAAACTGATTTCATAAAAAAACCCAACCTTTAAAAAAAAATAAAAGATACCANGTTAAAAAATGGCCACTCTTTAACTGACAGTAATGATTCTTACTCAAGTAAGACTAAGATTCCAAAGCAGTGAAAGCTTGGAAAGAACATTAATAAAATACTGAAGAATAAAATAACCCAGAGAGATAAACAGTAAGGCTTAAAAAGACAGGCTTAAAGAATGAAAAAGAAGAGCTATGTGAACCTACCAAAGGACTATGAAGTAAAGTCTCCAAACTGATTTCATAAAAAAACCCAACCTTTCACAACAAATCNTTAAAAAGACAGGCTTAAAGAATGAAAAAGAAGAGCAATGTGAACCTACCAAAGGACTATGAAGTAAAGTCTCCAAACTGATTTCATAAAAAAACCCAACCTTTAAAAAAAAATAAAAGATACCAGATGAACCACATCAACAATTACATTCTGAAACAAAACAAGTATATTTTAAAGAATAAATTACTTTTCTGGAGAAAAAAAAATGATGGGGGAAAGTAGTGTACAAATAAAATATTATTAACCATAGGATACAATAGGGATATTCAGGAGATTCATTAGTCTTTATTAAAGCTTATTGTACAGCTAATAAACAGCACAAAAGGAAAACAATTTAATTAAAACATATGCAAAGATGCACTAACCATACAAGGGGAACAATAGTATTTTGAAAAGTTAAAAAGCAACATTACTGCACTTAGTTAGAGACAAATTCTATCTTCAATATCCAGTGTTTCAAGAACACTTCAGAAAAATTAGACTTAACATCACGTGCTGTTACACTGCCATCCTGTGGTAAAGTACCCAAAATGTTCTGTGAACATAAGAGTTTTCCAAATGATAACATCTTTTCAAAAAGACTTAACATTCTGCTCCTGAAGACTGGAAAACATCAGTAGAGATTTACCTATAATTCAGCAAATGCTGCTCAAGAAGCACTAACTTTAGTGAAAACACAGTAAAATTTTTCTTCAGAGGGTTCATGACCTCATTGTCTTGGACACAAAAATTAAACCTATGGCTTCTGAAACCTAGTTTTCTGGCAGTGAAGTAAAATGAGTTTACCTTCTTTTCCTCATGTTGCAAAATAAATATATATTCTAGTATGTTGAAAATAGATGTGTTGAAAATATATGTCTAGTATGTGGTACACAATCTGAGATACAAGGGAGTGCTCATGGGAGTCTCCTAATTACTTCAGCGCATTTAAAATTAAAAAAGGTCTTACATTTCCTGTTAATATCAGATCCTAGAATTGTGCCACTTCATAGTTCCAGCCTTGCTTCAAGTCTCTGCATAAATAAAATGCCTAGGACTTGATTTCCTTGAAATATTTTAAAACTCTAAACTGGAAGTATGTGCAAATAGGGAGAAAAATAGTACTTTTTAAAAATGTTTTGCTGAATTTTAATATAAGAATTTTTTGCATTTGGCCTATAAGTAGAAACTGGTAGTAGACTGTGAATTAAGTTTTCTGCATTACAGAATTTGTTTTGTGAGAACAAACACTCACAAGAAGGTGAGAAAACACAGGAAAAAGAAGACCCATGGTCATAATTGGTTGTGTACGTACTCCGGGAAACACTTTGAGATGGTAACATAGCTCAACAAAGCCAATGAGGATAAAGAAATCCTTAAACACATGTAAAACTCTTTTCTGAAGAAGAACTGCTTATGTGCCCCCCTGAACTGAGAACACTTGCTTCAGGACTAGGAAACAAGTCAAGGATTGAACCAAGATGGAAATCTTCTCAGTTCAAAGACTTTCAGATCTCTGAGAAGCTGCCACTGACATCTCGATTTCAAATAAACCACATATACTTCTACTGCCAATATCCACATACTTGGGGCACACCAGCTTTCTAGCATAGTTAGTCTTTATGACTTGCTTTCAAAGCACTAGAAATGCCAAATACCAAAACTTGATTATATTTTGCTGTCATGAGAAAATAACCCACTAATCAGTTAAACAATTAACTTCTCCCAAAATAGCACTGTATCTCAAAAGCTCTTAGGCTATCCAATCCCAAACCTTGTTCCTACTTTGTATACTCAAGTGACACCTAGAGGCTGTCCCTGCATGTGAGAGATGTTACCTTTTGTTGAAAGTTAGGCTATGATAAAAATCTTGCTCTATTGTTCATCATTCTAGAATTCCTGCAATATTTTCAGAATACATCTGACATCTACAAACTTCCTACATGTACACTACAATATGCCATCTTTGTTCATGTCCCTTTCTACTTCCCATACATACCAAATTTAAGATAATGGAAAGCCCCTGCAGCTGAAAAATCAGATTAACACAGTGAGCACCTGCTTTGGAATCCACTGAAATACTCCATGTGTCCATAATTACTGCTCTCTCTTTTTCAAAAGTCTTGCTCATCTCCTTCTAGCAGAATAGGAACTGCAAACTCGTCTCTGCTTTTGGGCAGGATGTGAAAGCTTGGAGTACGCTTTCCTTTCTTTGGTCTGTTTCACAGCCATCAAAGTAGAGACAAAACTCATCCTATTATTTGGGGGCTGTACAGGTTCTCAGGCTGGATTCCTT
Organism: Buphagus erythrorhynchus; assembly: GCA_013400855.1. NCBI lineage: Eukaryota > Metazoa > Chordata > Aves > Passeriformes > Sturnidae > Buphagus > Buphagus erythrorhynchus. The sequence continues at coordinate 119,992 of VZTT01040354.1, read as the reverse complement.
AGCTGCTCCTGACTTCCACTGCCTTTGCAATACTGAGTAAAGTCCAAATATTGTAAAAAAATTACTGTCAGGAAAAAGAAAAAAATAGATTTGTTACACTATTTGTTACTGAGACTGGAATACATATTGCTGCGTCTTCAGCTGTAATGAAAGTGTGATTATCAACCTCAGGAACTGCTTAATGTCAGCAGATCACATTATGCACTATGGGAAGTGCATATTGCATCAGAAGAACTGTAAGACATAGGATCTCGTAAGAAGTAACATGGGGCAAAAAAGTCTTCTTTAGATCAGCATATCAAACCTTGGCTTACAGTAGCTTTCTATATGGAATATTCTTAACTCCAGAATAGTGATTTTTAACTGCCCTTTTATCTAAGCAATTTCCATAACACACCTAAAGTATCACAAAATAGAAGGTTGGTATTTTTTGTAAACTATCTCTTAGTGACAGGTATCAGGCACTGCTGTTGCTAAGAAGGTAGCAAATGCATCATATTAAAATCCCCAAAAGTTCTCATCAGTAAAAGCAGGTAGAAGAGAAAGCATGATAGAGTTCATTGGCAAGGTTTGCTCTGTTGGTTACTAGATGGTAAAAGCACATAGAGAAAAAGCAAACTGAAATCTGAAATCTGAAATCTGAAATTAATCACCACAGAAGTGAACTCAACTCAAAAATTATCTATGCAGAGACAGGGGGGAAGGTAAGGATAAGAAAGGGTGAGGATTAAAGGGAATAAGGCAAACCCTCCTGTTGACCCTCACAGGGTTCAAAGTGAACTCCCTTGCCTACTTTGCCCTAGACTCAATCAAAGATGTAAAAGGCATCTACAGGTGAATGCAATGCAATGCAATACAAAGTAAAGCAAAGCAAATTCCCTGTCCCAGCCCAGGCTACTGGGGGCTTGGCCTAGCCCAGTCCAGGCACAGGGGATTTTGGAATAGGATGGGTGTGGACAGGACAGGTGTGCCCAGGATGGAGGCCCCGAGGCCTCGCTGCTCACCTGAGCAGGTGCGAGCCTCCCTCCTGGCCTATCCCAAGCACTGCTTCCATTGCATTGCCAGACAGTGCTCAGGACTAAAGGCAAAACCAAACCCACTGGCCTGCTGTCCCTCAGGATTAGAAAAGGAAAAGCTTAGGTGCTTGACTGTAGTGAAATAACACAACTCTAACAATCCCCAACATGACTGAGGACTGTCTTAATGCAAGTGTTACACAAATTAATAACGTCTTCAGCCCTAGGTCTTTGTCATAACTTTATTCTGAAGGATAGCATAGAAAATGGATGCACAAATTTTCTAGCCAAAGTAGGAACAAAATCTTTTTCTGAGGCAAAGGAGGAGATGAATATGCTCAGGATGAGAGCTTGTGCTCTGTCTAAATTCCTATATTTTAAAGGTACAAGTAAAGCAAACAAGTAATCAGGATCAGTTCCAGAAATCCACTGAGATGAATTATATATACAAAAACCAGCCTAGAGTTTACTCATTGCTGAGCTATGCTTGGCTGCAAAACCATCTTGACAGCCGAAGTAAAAGTTGGATGTTGTCTTTGCTATCCTACGAGGGAAGCCCAGAAGCATTGAATGCTTTTCTTTCATGTATATACTTTGTCCTGCCTTGCAAATACCTAAGTGTTAGGGTATTTCCAGAGCTAAACTTGAGATTGTGCCATTCTCAAACTTCAGAGTAAAATTCTCTCCAACTGACTGAGCATACTCATATTTCACCCTCCTCAAGCATCTGAAACAGCTCTCCTATCTGGAATGTATGCATTTCCTATAAGGGGCAAAAAAAAGTCTCTTTTAACATCATGAGATTTTGAGTTGGAGTTAGCACATTAAAAAGAAGAAAGCTGTTCACGAGATACAAGAGGTTTCCCTTGGCAGTAGATCTTTTCATTTAACCTTTTCAGTTTTATACAGTGCTTCTGTTTCACACAGATGCAGGGAGACCCACAGATGGTCACGGTGCTGTTGGAATACACCCTGCTGTCTTGGCTGCCATCCCCTGTGCTTTGGGACTCAGTCACAGGGCTCTGGTAAATTCTCTGCAGCCCTTTGCTCTCCAGTCTGTCAAGGCACTTCTGCTCTTCTGCAGAAGACACTTAGCCCGAGTTACTGCAATTGATTCCCTTAATGGTTCATGCCAAAGGCCTGGAAGTTACAGCCAGGGAACTCAGGGTTGGAACTTGCAGCACACTATTTACCTACTTTGGGGAAACTGCCTGAGGGAGTTTTTTCTGCCCTGTCTTTTTGCTTATAGTGCCTCAGTGATGCAAGGAAAGTTCCTCCAAGAGGCAGAAGATACCATATTTGGCCCTAAAGAAAGGATGTGCAATGGCTACCAGCTACAGAGCAGCAGGTACATCCTCATTGTTAGTTTAGCACAAGTAACTTGCTCTTGAGACTTTCTCTTCAGTTTAAGTTATCTTTTTTGCAGGAAAAGAGCATCCCCACAGAGTGATAGCCAGGAATAGGTATTTTACTTTGCATTCACATCCTCTCTTATTTTCTTTTTGTAGACAATGCCTAAAGCTCCCTGCTCAGCTTTGCCAAGAAAAATGCTTTGTTCCTGGTTCATGACATTAGCTTTTCTGGAAACGTCCTTGGAGAAGTGGGCAAGTAGATAAGCTTTCAGAAAAAGGCTTACAGCTAAGTGCCATAAGGACAGCATGAAGGATAAAATCTCTTCCTCTAAGTTATTAAGCACTGTGATCCCTCAACACTGCTGCCTCATTTCCTAGAAAACATACATCACGTCCAACAGATAATACTGGTCTCGTACATTGCTGAGTTAGCCCACCTTTCTGCCAGTGCTGGCAGTCTCACCAGTGCATGTGTTAGAAATGTTGCTTCAATTAGTTTTCAGTGTTGTAAGTTTTGCTTTTCACTGTCTCATCTGCACCATGCTTCATATTCTGAGAGCCAAGCAGCAGCTCAGAGCGATACCCTTGGAAGGATGAGGCCCGTGTTCTGCAGCTCACAGCCACAAAACTTTGGTATGAGGTTCATGCAGCTAGAAGGAGATGTAACTGGACATTATTCCATCAGCTTTCCTAGGGATCCTTTTCCACTGGGCTTCATATACACATTTCTTCTGACTAGATTGCAGGCCCTACTGGGGCTCCTCCCTTGCTTGCAAGCACTGGGCAGTGTACAAGCCTTCATGGGCAGAGAAGAAAAGTCACCTAAAGGCCTGACCCAGAGACACTGAGTGGTTAAACACTGTGATTCAATGAGGATCTCCAGATGAGATGGCGAAAGCTGGATAAGATCCAGGCCTGGATGATGAACAGACGGAATGTTCAAGTGCCCTGCTCAGCAGGTTGGTAAATCCCAGCCTGCAGGGGAGCAAAGCCATAGGGCCAGCCTCTGGGCCTGCAATGCCCTGCAAAATCTTCACTTTCCACTCAGACAGTCATCCTGCTGCTGAGATCCTACAAGACTACTTCCTTCCTGTGACATGTTTGATGAGCATATGGATAGTCTCTTTCCGTTAATGCCTCATCATAAACAAGCAATCAAAATACTGGGAATAAAGTCACAAAGTGGAGCACTGGGGGAACTGTTTGCCAAAGCCTTCACTCACTGCAACACCCCAGGCTCATCCCAGGCCAGCTGCAGTTCTCACAGATCCGTTTGCAAACAGCTGATCCAGAATCAGTATCTTAGAAGGAAAGCATTTTAACAAGCAAGGAAAAGCAGGATATAGCTCTTTAAACAACACTTGTATGAAGGCCTAGCGCAGCTCCTTAGCAAAGTCCTGAAGCTCTGGCGTGGGCACAGGCCACTTTCCCAGCCTGTGGATGCGTCTGCCACGCTCTCAGGATAGCCCAAGGAGGCCCTGCTCAGACAAGTCTGACCCAGGGATACCTTGCACAGTCCAATCCCATGAGCAGAAAGTTGCCCCAAAAAGGCACTGTGGAGCAGTTGCAGGTCAAGCAGTGAGCTTAGCTGTCCTGGTTATTGTCACCACTTAAACCATCACAAACAGTGGTCTGATAATGCCAAAGGCACTCTTAGGCTTTTAAAATACGAAGTTACTGAATCTGCATGCATGTCACTCAGGATGTCCAAGTGAGAAGTGAGTTATGCTAATCAGCATTTATACCCTGTCATCAGTAAACATAAAACACAAGCATTTATTAGTCTCCATTCATCAGCATCATATATTTGGGGTTTTTTTCAAATATTTATATAATGAAATATATATAAAAGAAATATTTCATATTTATTTATGTCTAATAGGACATAAAATACAAATGCTGTAAAGTTCAGGAAATTCCTGCACCAGTCTCAGCTCAGCCTCATCTGCAATCATCAGTGTGTCAGGAAATCACAGTATCAGGCTAAGATAGTAGACAAAAGCTTCTTTTGGTTTTCACCAGACTGCTGCTTTACAGATATACCAAAAAGATTAAAGGAATTCTAAAGAAACACGTTTCCTTCTATTTCTCATTGGGATTGCTACTCCACAGATTGAACAAGAGCTTTCTGAGTCTTATAATGTGAAGAGGACTTCCACAAAAGAGGTAAGGAGGGGCAGGTGCCACATATTCCTTCATCCTCAGTCTTTTAAAACTTGTTTTATTAGTTTCATGCTACGGTTGTTCTGTGAAATGGACATCAGAAAAGTAACAGCTAAATGCCTGAATGTTTTGGATGCAGTGTTGCCTTGACAGTGATCTAGCAGAAGGACATTTCAAAAAAAGCTGTACCCTTGAGCACAATGACATGAAAGCCTGTGGGTTTTACAGTTGAAAAGTAACATTGTCACATGCCCTGCAGTGGAAAGACATGAGAGAGATACTGAGAGCACTTCCACAACTTCTTAGCAACAGGTTTGATCCTTTCCAGAGCAAAACAAAGTACTCTTAATTTCACTCAGCTTGAAAGATACGATTATGACACTTTGATAGATGAGATTTTTCCCACTCATATCAGAATCATAGAATCAAAAAGTGGTTTGGGTTGGAAGTGACCTTTAAAGGTCATCTAGTCCAACCCTCCTGCAATGAGCAGGGACATCTTCACCTACACCAGGCTGCTCAGAGCCCCATCCAGCCTGGCCTTGAACTCTTCTAAGCATCCACAATCTCTCTGAGAAACCTGTTCCAGTGTTTTGCCATTCTCATAGAAAAAAAATTCTTCCTTACACCTGGTCTGAATCTACCTCCTTTCAGTTTAAAACCATTGTTCTATCACAACAGACTCTGAATTTTAGTCTGTCCCTATCTTTCTTATAAGCCCCCTTGAGCTTCTCTTCCCCCACAAACACGGACTGGCACAGGATGAAAACAGGCTGCTTTAATTTCTTCCTTGAATTTTCATTCCAATGTTATTAGGACAGTAACTGTTCAAGTCACCGGTTTCCTAATGTTTCTTGTTCCTCCAGGAAATCTTATCAGAACAGTAAGGTTAAGATGAATACTTAAACATTGGGGCCATGCTATCACTGGAAAGGGTAGTAAGTGAAAAAATATGCTTCAAATTTAACCAATTTTATCTTCATCTTGTGCATGACATTGGAAGCTCACTGCTTGTTTTTGGAAAACTATACTTAACAAAAACATTCTACCTCCTCTAAATATCCTTGACTTCTCCACTATTTCTATAGCTTGAACAGTAATCAAAAGAAATTTTCAGTCTGTGACACATACTAAAAATCTGAGGATTGAGTGTAGCTGATGATACATGATGGGAAAATTGTTAGGCTAGTAACTATTAGAATTTCCCTTTTAAGAAAACTAGAAAGCAGATTCAATTTATTTTAATACTGTATGAAAAGAACATTGCTTACATGCTACTCAAGCATGAGGAAATGCAGAACTTGTTTGCCTATGCCAGCTGATGTCTGCTCAGTTGTGCACTGTGATCATGTTGAATTCTGATTCTCTGGGCTTTACACATGTGCTCAGCTGCGCAGGCAGCACATCACGCAGCAGCCTGCAGGTTATTACCCCAGAGCTTCTGCACAGATTGTAATGACTTCTGGCTCAGAATATAAAACATACAGGTTTCTGGGCAAAGGCAACTTAAGACATTTTCACATCCTGTTGTTTATTCCCAGTCTGTCCACAGCAGCTCACTGCTCAATTATGCCAGTGCCACATGTGGTCAAGCTATAGCTTGATGGAGAGAAACATTAAATGTAACCACGGGGCTTTGCAGGATGTTTACAAACCTTAACTTTGCAAGTTTAATCTTAACTTCATTTCAGCAATGAGATCTACACTGCAGCCCCACAAACACCGATATCAGCATTACCTGTGAGGCATCAGACTCTGAGAGCTTCTAAGCCAGATGCCCAACAGGAAAAAACCATTAGGCAACCATGCCTCTCTTGAATCTGAGTAAATGCTGCTGTAAGTTACCTGCTTAAGAATTCTAATTTCACATGTATCACCTCAAACCGATTTTTTTTTTTTTGCAAGATACAAGAAGTTTGAACTGCTTTTCATCCATTGAGTATCAATTATTTGGACTAAATTTCTTTTTCACAAAAACCACTCAGTCTAAGTAGATGTATATGAGGTGGACTATTCTGGCCATTTGATGGGGATTTCAAAGTAAATTCCAGTTGTGGACTGTTTGTGTCAGAGACTATCCTGGTACGTGTTAAAAGGGGAAGTCCAACATATTTTGTGATTTTTGCAATAAAAAGTAATTACCAAGTTTGTATGAAAATGAGAACAAAAAATGGTGAAGTTCTGAACCCAGGAAGAAACTATTCTAGTTATATTTTTAGAGCAGTCAGAAGCATACAGGCACATCAGCATCCTTAGACATTTCTTCATGATAGCACAGAATGGTGGCTCAGTTTCAAAAGGCAACAAAGAATACACTGAACTGTACTATATACCCAAGAGGTTTTTTTCAAATCAAGTATGATTGAAATTAACAGAGATGAATATAGAAGGAAAATGGCAAATAGACAAGGAATAAAGGAACATTAATAGGATTTTAAAACAAGGTTGTCTAACTTGCAGCAATATGCCAGAGTTTAATCCATTTAAAAAGTAAATAAGTTCTTTGGGGCAATTAAACTAGCACCAGGGCAGTACAAAGTGCATAGAGCATGCATTTATGGATGTATTATAACAACAGTACTAAAATGCAATACTGCATGATTAAATTCTAACAACCAAGAAACATCTTTTTTGTGTACCATGAAACCAAATAGGTTTTGGGAGGGGAAGGATGATATTTGTGGGTTTTTTTCAATTTTACTACCAAAAAATCTATTGAGTTAGTGGTGCAATATCACAGAACCAACAGATCTCCCATGAGGATTCAGAAACCAGTTGTGCTGGTTTTGCATTAATTGATTTGTGGTGAAGAGGGGAAAAGTGTTGCTTAAAATAGCTCAGCTTTAAAAAGAAATTATCTCACACGCTGAAGTAAAATCCTCATGCTAAAACAGACTACAAACATTATCATCTATGAAAGTTTAATATGTACAAATGATCTTAAATACCAACTGAGTTTTATGTTGAACATTACTAAAATGAAAGAATTGGCCCAAATTTTACAGTTTGCAGAAAACAGCTCACTAGTGCAATTGCTGCACTGTGCAAATGTTAGCTACTGTACTATCATTCTGATAAATCAGAAAACAAAAAAAAGACCAAGACATTCTGAGCAATAGAGTGATGGTATTGTGCTAGGATTCCCATACTGTTCTATTCACCCACTGGGAAAAGGTGTAACACACATCTGGAACCTTAGAATTACCTCACTCAAAAATGCTAATTACTTTTTTCTATTGTAAAGCTTTATCAGTTTTTTAAGTATCCGCCTGTTTTATCATTAAAAGCTATATTGCCTGGATGTAAAAAGAACGTAAGGCAAATATCAAACCAACTTATAAACATTATCCATCAATAATGGATCAATAATCCAGTCACCTTTCAATCAAGATAGAGATAAAAGTCAGATGCATCCCAATAGGGCAGGTAATTAACTCTGTTCTTTGTAGGTTTTACCCTTTCCAGTAATAAAATGTAAAAGAATTCACTGCCTTCGTTGGTTTTTAAAACGCTCTGGGATTTAGGAAAAATACCATAGGCCATAAACAAACTCTTCAGTGCCTCCCAATTCACTTCAAGTTTATCTAGAATTCTTACGAATTACAGCTTCCTTTTGGTTTTCTCAATTTCTAAGGAACTGTTTATAATGTTTCATAATCACTATTTAGTACAGACACTCTAAAAACATCTTCGAACCATGCTAAAACAGAGGTGTGTGCCTAACTGGGATCCAAGTAAGTATACCCAGAAGAACCAGCAAGTTCATTCACCAAGTCAATCTTGACTTGTCTCTGAGGTTTGTTTGGCCTTTATAGTGAAGAGTTGGCCTGCAAAAGAGCATTAATCTTTACTTATGTGTCACATATTTGTTGCTCACATTTTAAAATGTATTGAGAATCCACCGAGCTAGTCGTTAGTTTATCCTAAGATAAATCTTTTAATTTATGCAGGAGTGATTAAATGGCATGGTTTCTGCTTATCCTTATTGTAGGAGATTCAAGACTTCATAAAAGGTTGCAAGTCCAGCTTGCAAGCCATTACAAAAACACCTGTTATCCTCAGTCCAGCTTTTCCAGCTGCCAAGCAGCACTAAGGTTCAAGCCTCTCTGCCATCCCCTGTTGCACACATCAACTGCCTGCTGGCTGCCAGCAGAGGAGACACCTCATGGAAGACAAGTTTCTAAGATTTGGTAGTAGAGCAGACATTTAGCAAGAACTGTTAAACTGAACAGGAAACCTGTTTTATTTAGATGCAAATTTTGCCCAATTTTTTGTAAGACTGCCTTGCATACCTATGCCTAAGTTCTTGAACTCAATTTACCAAAACCTTTCAGCCCTGTCCCCCGTTATGTGAGGAACAGATGCTCTTCAAATTACCTGCACCAGCTTGCAGGCAAACTGAAAACCAGTTTTCTACATATTCCCCTTATTTATTGTAAACTGAAGTAGTTCCCCATAAAACTTGCAGGTAAAATGTCTTTCTGACCATTTCACCCATGCCCTCATCTTACCATGCACAACAAAGTTTGAAAAATGCCATCTTTGAATTCTTCAGAAGATGGATGTACTGACTTGAGATGGCCAGTTTCAGAAAATAATCATTGATAAGCTTTTATAGTGTCTTAATAGGAACACAAAATGCTGGACTTTCCTATCCAGTGTTAATATAAACATGTCAGAAATGAGAGCATTTTATTTCCTCAATCAATGTATCTCACCGTTTTGGCCTGAGGTCTTCCCATCTTTTAGAACTCAAAATTTATTTTTACTGTAAGTGAATAGAAGACCTATTTTAAGTGACAAATCTGAATCAACATATGTTCAGTATGCAGTCTGATCTAAGATTGTGTCACCTCGAAGCATTTTACTTCTAAGTAGTAGTGAGTAACCCATATATTCTTATTCCACATTAACAGAGCCCAACCCAGTATTAGCATCTTTGTATGATGTAAGGTAGAAAAAACTTGAATGCCAGGTTACTAGAAAGCGTAAGAGGAAGAAAAAGAGTAGCTAATTTGTATCAGAAAGAATCGGGGTTTGAAAAACTCAAAGGTACAGGAAAGAGGAAGATGAGGCAAGAAAATAGTGTTTAAAGAAAAGCCATTTTGGAATTTTTAAGTACTAGAGGAACGGACTATGCTAGACCACAAACCCCCCCACATATTGCTACCAAGAAATCAAACCCTTTGAGTACCAACACACTTCCCCCCTCTCCACCCAAAACTCAGTTTTGTAAGCAAGTATCAATCCGCCCGGTCGGGAAAAATGCTGTCTGGGAGTATCCGAGACTTCCACCTCGAATGGTTGCACTGAAACGCTTAATACCGAGCACCAGCACTCCTCTGGGAACAAAACGCTCGTACTAGGAAACTACCAAACCAAACATTAGGAATGCCCAGGAAGCTTTATTATATTCCACTTGAAAAAAGGCGAACGACTGCACAGTCAGAGTCCAGAAGCAGGCATTTTGCGAGGCTTCTCCCGGTCAGTCCGCGGGAACCACACAGGAGAGAGAGCCGGGACCAGGAGGACGACGGCTCAGGACTCGTCGGGCTTGTCGGCGGGCGGCCCGCAGGGCTGCAGCATCTTCTCCATCAGGTTGAAGCGGACGCGCGCCTTGCTCTCGTTCTCGGCGATGGCGAAGTAGTTGAGCAGGTCGAAGTGGCCCATGTAGGAGCAGTACGAGTCGCGGTGCTGGTTCACCAGCCACTCCCACTTGGTGGTGTCGGCGTGCCCCGTGCCGATGTACTTGGACTGCAAGTGCTCTAGCTGGCTGTGGATGGTGTAGCGGTCCGTCATGGCGCGGAGGGCGGGCGGGCCGGGGCGGCGCGGGCGGAGCGCAGGCGGGCCGGGGCGGCGAGAACGGGCCGGGGAGGCGCGGGCAGAGCGTGGATGGACCGGGGCGGCGCGGGCGGGCCGGGGCGGCGCGGATGGACCGGGGCGGCGCGGGCGGGTCTCGGCACCGGAACCTTTTCCGGCGGGGGCAGCAGCGCTTCCCGCCGCTTTTCCTGCCGCAGTGCCCGACGGGAGCGCGCCATGAAAGGCCTGCCGGGAGCTGTAGTCCCCTGTCTGCCCCGCCCGGTGGGGAGGGCCCTGGCATAACTAAATATTGATATCGTAATAAAAGAGTTTACTCTCGGTCCGATCACGTCAGTTGGCTAATCCATAGTAATGCAAATGCTAGTTACAAGGCTGGGCCGGCGCCTGTAGCACAGGGTTATTCTAAAGCGCGTACTTGAGGGCTGAGGTCTGGCTCCAGATCAGATTTCGTACTCTGAGCATGGGTACGCCCCAGGCTGAGGCGGATGCTAAACGGAGCCTTGATGTAAAGCCTCGAGCCTCCCGTCAATTTGTAAAGCAAAGATACGGCTTTGATACTAATCAATTCACCTGGAAGCCAAGGGGTGCGCCCTGTCAAATCTGGCTACGAAATACCCACATAGTGGATCATAGGGAACACCATCAGACAGTCTCTTCTGCCAGGAGGTGTCAGAAAACAGGAAAGCAAAGCCCCGCGGCTCACGCTTCAGGGCACAGCTTAATCCCGGCTCCTGACACTGGCTCTGTATAAATTCAGTGTTGCTTCCCAAATTAGCGACATGGGAAGCCTGGCTCTGGAGAAAGAAAAAGCTGCCACAAAAACATCCAGGAGGTGCCAAGAGCAGCACAACACCCCTTTTCTTAGCCCTTGGCTTGGTGAGAGGGCAATACACCACTTTCTGTGGTCACTCTCACACAAGTCCGCGTAGAGAAGGGCTGAAGAGGACACAGCATTTGCAGGTCCTCCCAAAAGAAGCAGCTTGGTGAAGTTACTTCTGTTACATACAGCTGAGGAAAGTCCTGTACGTCCAATCCCTGTTCCAAGTTGAACAGCTTTGAGTTGCTCTTCCCCAGGCAGGCTGTGCAGCTGGGCAGGGTCAGGGGATTTAAGTCAAAATTAAATATCAATGTTGAAAAATATATTTTTTACAATGAAGCCAGTATTTTAGCTGAATGTTAAACCACAAGCAGATATAAAACCCACAGAAAATATAACTTGTGTTGCCTATCTTCTTTTTGGCCAAAGTCAAGCTTGAAATAAATTTTATCATCCACCAAAACAGAAGTTTTTCCCAGTTCTGTTCAAGAGCTTACATAATGTTAAGTTTAAAATGCTTGAAATGATTCATGCTTTCATATGCCAGTAGTGGTTTTAATTATTTGCTTTAAAATAGGAAAGACACATTGCCAGAATTTTTTCAATAGGACGCTGAGCTATTTCTTCCTGTCCTTGTAAATGCCCTGTAGTCAAAAAGAAATCCACAGAAATGTTGTGTGAAAACCCAGATGATTCTATGCCGCTTGTTTAAAAGTGAGCATCTTATAAAACCAAGGCTATATAAAGCAATGTAAAAAAACTTTCTGGAGTCTCCTTACCCTTCAGTGCAAAGAGTGAAATGAGGGCTATAAACTTTTATTTTTGTTATTTTTATGAGGATCTGTTGAGTCATTGCTACCAAGGCTTACTTAGCTGGAAGCAGATTACACAGCTGGATACAGCAGTTGCATTCTATGGTTGCTTTCAGAGAGAAGAGAGAGGAAAAATAAACAAGACACTTTATGAGTTTCTACGTATGCAGGCACACAGAGAGACAAAAAAAAAATACATATTCTCAACAAGGGAGAACTTTCATTTCTTTTTAAGTGGCATCTTTCTAAAAAGTGGGATGGCAAGAAGAATGCTAGCTTTTAGTAGATGTTCCATGCCAACACAGTGACACATAGGGCTGCCCTCACAGCTTTTTTTTGTTTTGAAGTTATCCTCTTGGAAACTCTAAACCAGGAGATGTATTGATTAAAATACTCAGTCTTTAGAGCAAAAAAGATTCCCAAAAGCTTATTCATCTCTTGCAGTTGTTGCAATTTCTAAGAGAAATAACTGCATTAAATTAAACAGGTGTAAGAGTTCTCATTTAACAAACAACAAACCAACAGAAAAAAACAAACCAAACCGAAAACAACAGCAACAAAAAAACAAACTAAAAACAAAACCAAAACAAACTAAAAGCAAAACCAAAACAAACCACAACAAACCCCCAACCAACCAAAACAACAAAACAACAACAATAAATGAACCAAAACAAACAAACAAATCCAAATAAACAAAAACCCCAAACCTGAATGAGAAGTGTAAATCTGAAATTTTCAGCAAGTTTTTTAGTGGGCCAGGCATCCAGAGCTCTGGGCAAACGCCCCAAAACTTCACTCTATATTGGCTTTGGTCAAAACCCTCTGAGACTGCCAGACAAGCTTACCTTACAAGAAAGAAAAAATAGGTAGTAAAATTTCCAGCTGACAGGCAAGTGACAGTTATTTACAGTTAATTACTTAACTTCAATTTCACTCTAAAAAGAAAAAGCTTCATCTGCTAGCTTTCAAGAATTGTATCCAATTATATCAACTTTCTCTTCATTTCTTGTTCTATACAAAAATAAAATCTGTTGTTGGGCCATCTTTTCCTTGTTAGGTCCATTCTGTACAAAATGAGTGCCTGTACTAGGGCACTTTCATTTCAAGTTTAGGAATACTAAATGAGTGATGGAAAGGAGATGCAGATATATATTAGAGAGAATTATTGCTCAGTGGTAATATACTTGTATGATTAGGATTCCCGAAAGAGTAGCTTTTTGGAATATATCAGGGTTTTTTGTACTGAATACCATTAAATATCATTATCAGAATATACAATTATGGATGCTTACTTATGGAAATCACATAAATGTGTTGATTTAAGCGCTGAAACTATCTATTTGGAGAGTAACACCGTATCCCTTCAAGCCAACTTTCAGAAGGTGGAGAAACCGGGAGGCTGTAAGGAACTCCGGGAGGCCACTGGGTGTCAGGGCTGGACCTGCAAAAATTGTTCTTCCATTAAAAACGGAATGGTTGGTTGCTCCTCCAAAATGCAGAGAAAAAGGGTAGAGAGCGCTGCTGGACCAAGAAAGACAGTGTCAGTGGCTGCCCAGTGCAAGATATAACCAAATTATTGAATTCCCTACTGACTCTTTGGGTGGAAGTGTGAAGACATAAATACTAAGTGTTGTTATAGCCTATGAACATTATCAGCCTCAGAAAGCCCTTATTTTGGCCCTGTAAGAGGTGGAAGACAATTTTACTGCTTTTCTTAAAGATCCTGTAAAAAACATTTTTCACAAGCAAGGCTCTTTTCCCACCTTGTTTTATGTAAACTCCCCTGATTTCTTTCTTTGCCTTGTAGTCAGAATCATGATTTTGCTGCAGGGTAAGAATATGCCTTCACACTGCAGCCACCTGCAGCCTTTGGGCTGCTTCTGGGACAGAGGAAACACGGTCCTTGCAAGCATGGTTAAGTTTCCAACTTTCTTCCACTACTAAAAACTATGTTTTGTTATTGCTTTGGTTTTATAGTGCGTAAATACTCCAACACCTAAGAGCTGTTTTAGGGTTGTATGGCTGATTCTCTGCCAAAGCTATAGACTGGAAAAATGTGGAGTAAAAAAATTAGAAAAGAAGAAATACTGTGTATCCTACCATTGAAGGCATATACTTTATGGTGCTCTGTGTCAATGTAATCAGTCATATTATCTTGAATCAGATTGCATCTGGAGAAATTCACTGCTGAAGAATTGTCAAACTGAGGAGATCTGTGAACTGCACTAACAGTATCTTGCTTAGGAGCAGATTAGAGATCATAGAGACTGGGCCTTGCAGCTTCACAGTTGCTCCATCAGTTTCTTGTGAATATCACTTTAATGCTCTACGCCTTCTGTATGGGTCTGAATAACAACTGTGTGCCTTAGGTGCACAGCACAACCGAATTAGCTTAATTTAGGTGCCACTGAGAATTTCCTAGCAAGGTGGAGGAGCACCCTAAAAGCAGAGAGGCAGAGGGGGTCACTAGCACAGTGCTTACAGATGAGACACTGAAATAATGTGGTGGGTGATCTGAGGAATGTGGTGTGGAGGAAGACGGAGCAACACAGAGGCCTGGTAGAGGCAGCTCTCACTTGCTGCTTAGAGGGAAATTCTTTATTCCAAAGCCATCACTTTGAAAATAAAAGCCTGTCCATTAATGTGATTAGTTACCTCTTCAAGCTAAAAATAGAGCAAGTAATAATCTGCCAGGTGAATTGAAATTACTTGTGTCCATATACATTTTTGTAATGGGAAAGGTTTGTTCTTGTCATGCATTTGGAAATAAAATGAAGTAATAAGAGTAAAGACAACAAAACTGGGGAAGACTACAGGACTTTCCAAGAAGCAGCTCTATTCTGCCCATTTTCTCTGCATGTCTTTTCTTCGTTCACTCCAGATAAACTGCCACAGCTAATACAGCTATTAATTGTGTTCAATAAGATATACAAAAGTAGCAGTGATGAAAGGTACATCTTTAAATAGGCCAATATTTTGGATATTAGAAATGTACACAAATTTAAATTAGAAGAAATTGATTTGGCCATTGAGTAGCTCTGTGTATCATATCACTGTATGCTTTCTGTGTGCAAGAAAGAATAAGAACTTTTTTAATTCTGACTTGAAGATGCTTAATGCAGCTGTTTCTTTTTTTATCTGCCATGTAATGATCATGTTTGTAAAATACTGATTTCTTCAGAACAGTTCTTAAAAGTGTTCTGCCCAGAGAAGCCTACCTGTAGCCAAATTTTTCTCTCTCCAGCCTTCCCCATCACACACAGTGCACAAGTATTCATCATTTCACCTCCTTCTCTGCAGTAAGCACAGAGGACATTGGTGTCATCACCCGTATCTAGACAAGAAAATCCATTATCTGTCTTGTGCGCAAGGGCAGCTCATCTGTTACTGCACAGCAAGTCAGTTTATAAAAGATAAGAGCAGGAGAAGCATGGAGCCATTCATATTAGTGAGTCATCAGCTTGCCTATTTGGTGTGTGTTGTACTAATTCATGGTGAGAAATTTCTGACAGTGGATTGCTCGTGGGACAAAGAGCAAAGGAGAGAGGGGGCAGCAATGGATATTTAGGATATTAGTATCACTGCAGGTGGAAGAAGATAACTGTCCCTTCCATGCATCTCTACGAAATGGCACACCAGTCACCACCAGTTCACCACAGAATTATAGAATCAAGTTTAAGTCTACCCTCCTTCAGTTTAAGGCCTTTTCCCCTTGTCCTATTACTACACACCCTGCTAAAAAGTTCCTCTCCAGCCTTCTTGCAAGTCCCCTTTATGTACTGGAAGGCTGCTATATAAACTAGTTGTTTCTCAACCTGGGTTGGGAACTTCCTCATTTGACATAAGAAATGTACAGAAGCCTCTTGCATTTACTGAGGAGCTAAAGCTCTCACTAATAAGATGAAGCAACATATCTCACCTTCAGCTTTATCAAAGTATTGGTGTTTGTTACTTTTAAGGAAAATAGAACATAATTTTTCACAACACCAAGCACCGTAGATGAATTAATATGTTCAAATCACAACTCTTAGTAACTCATAATGTCTTTTTGATTGCTGCTTTCATTGTTGGAAATATCTTATTTATCTCAAGCTGAAAATTGCTTAAATTACTAGATCCTCAAAATAAAAAAATAAACTCAGAGTGTAGAGACTTGGCAAGGAATAAGCCACTGGAAGCAAAGTATTTATAGTCAGGATTGGGCAATGTTAGCAATGTATGATGATAACCATCCCACCTATACATTTTGGAATGTGATTTGAGAGCTTGAAAGAGAATTGCTGATTTTGGAAAGCAAACGTTCAAGGAGTACAGCAAAAAGATGTTATCTCTTTAGACTAATATTTCTTCCCACCTCCTCAGCACCATGCAGACTAAGAAATCTTGAAACCAACAAAAAACAAAAACTACTTGACAGAAAATCACCCAAACCTGGACATTTTTAAGTAAGCTTTCAAAGACGTGATTTATTTTGCTGTTGTTTTTAAGTAGCATGTATTGTTTGCTCTCTTTTTTTTTTCTCTTTTTGCATTTTGAGCTTCTGTATTTTACTTTGTATTTGCTCTTCTCCACAAATGTTTGAAAGTATTTATTTTTATGATGTTTGAAGGTACTTAATTTTAGAAGATTAGAGCTGAAATGTTCACTTACTTGATTGCAGGGAAAGAGGCTGTAAGAAAAGCACTGTGAAAACTGCTGGCACAGGGGTTGTAATCTAGAGCCCCAACAGGATGTGCGTAGATCATGTCGATGATGGCTCTCAGAATAGCTGCTGTGGAGCACAGATGATTTGGTATTCACATACAGCTGTGTATTGCAGCCCATTTGTGGAAAAGCCTTCAGTATGAAATACAAAAATCTGAAAACCATAACTGTCCGTTCCCTTTTCTCTATCTTTTTCAGCCTTTTGTAACTTAACAACAAACTCTTCTTGGCTAAGGCATTCTCCTACAGTGTTTGTACTCACCCAATGGGGCTTTGTTCACAGCATCGTGGTGCTATTGTTGCATCAACTACCGTGGCTATTTGTGATATTCACCTCCGGGCATAAAGACATCTGGTTTTGAACAGGATCAATGGGATATACTTGTAACAGGCTGAGAAAGGGAAGTGTAGTCTATCCAGTGAGTTCTTCACTTTAAGCTCCAAATGCAGTCTCGAGGTTCTGCCAGTAGACTTAAGAACTTAGATTTATGTTAGGTATTTCAAGTGCTAAGACCACTGGCAGCAGTCGTTCATACTTGGCACCTCAAAAGGATCAAGCCTGAAGGGTAAGGAAAGCTTCTTGCTGGTGCCAGCAAAAAGTCAGCATTCAAGAAACAGGTTGGGGCAGAGATTCCCAAACGGACGTGTGCAGGAATCTGTGACTGCCTGTAGCTGTCATGACACCTTGTCACACTCAAACATGTAGGAAATTATTTGCAAACCTGAAAGAAAAGTCAAAGGCAATTAAAGAAATTAATTCTCAACTACATTTGCAATTATAGCAAGTTGTCAGGTGATTTTTTATTAGTAAGGGATGAATACACAACAGAAAACGCTATCAGAAAAAAAATCTAATCTCTTTTACTTAAAGGACCATGAACATTGGTCAGTGTAATCCCATGACAGCTTTTCTCTCCCCCATTCAATAAGTTCTTTGTGTGAAGATGAGCTGCAGATTATTCTCCTGTAACATGTGTTTATTCTGTCTCATATAGGTAATAAAGGCTCCACAATCTTTTCTGTACCATGGCTGACTGCTGAATTTATCAATGTGAAAAGAGTTGCTNTGGAAGGGTAAAACAAGTTTGTCAAGTGACTCAGTTTGTAATTTGATCCTTCTCTCATTCCCAAATGCACATGCACCTGTATTTTGAAACTGCTGGGATTGTTAATTACAGTTTGGATCATTTCAGTGGTACCCATGGAATGTCTCCTTCCGATACACTCTGCTCTTCAGTTCTTCTCCCATAATCCCTGGGATGTGGCCAAGAGCTTCTTCATTCACAAAGGGGGGAAAAATTATCTGTGTTTTTCTTCATGACTAAACCCCTTTACCATTATGATCCTAACAGATCTTCCAGTGGAGCTTAAATCAAAAAAAACAGCACTTGTACTTTTCACCTTTTTTAAGGGACTATTAATACTCCATTTAAAAGACTATTTTCAATAGTAAATTAGGTTTAGGAAATAATGTGGATCCTTTATGTGTGTGTAGAATTCCAAAATGTTGGCAGAGAAATCATAAGCCAAAATCTTCCTGCACGTGTAATTACATTATTTTGACTTTGTTTGTGGAAGAAGAAAATGGCCTTTTAGCTAAGAATATTTTATGCTCAGGAGGAATTAGAAAAAAACTTTGCATTGAGAGTTTGTTTGTCTGATGCTCTGTCAGCCAGAGAAACAGAAGCATGTAACTGTGATTTAAGAAAAAGCTAGCCTTAAATCTAGAGAGAAGAGTAAACAAAACATTGAGGGCAGCCATCTACTTTATGGATGTCATTGTTTCCTTTATAAAACATATTAGAAAGTGCAGTAGCCTTTTTTCTGGGAACTGTATAGTATCCTACAAGCACTAACTCCTGATGGCCATACCAAGAAAGGAAAATACTGTCCTAATCAAATAGGTGAAGATGTTGACACAGGCAATGAAGTCCCAGGCCATAAGCCCCACACTGACCTGGTGTCAGAGCAGGCTCCTTGGCAGTACTGCACTGCACCCATCACCCAGCTCTGCTCCAGCTCTCTGTGAAGGTTTTTCACTCACTCAGCATAGCACAGCACCTCTAGATGAGACTTGTTTATGACTGTAATGGTTTGATTTAGGTAAATGAGCCCTTTGGAAAATTTTATTGTCAGTTAAGTTTCTGTTTCCTCCTACGAACTCAAACTGAGTCTGAACTGAGCCCACACTCACGCTGACACATTTCTCACCCTTCTCGGTGCCAAGGAGCTCCTCTGAAAGCTGCAATTTGATTTGTATGCAGACACACTCATATCGTTAAATACAACAAGCACTACCATTTTTGTAGCAAAGCTGAAAATTTCCACTTTTTTGCCCAAATCAAAATGAAGTTCTGTTTGCTCAAGATGAGCTGCTGGGAGGTGGTGATAAATCTGAATACATGTTCAAATAACTTCGACTGATATGTTCCATACAAACAACTTGTGCATTGACCCTGATGATACCTTTTCAGGTGTTTGAATGCTTGAATGCAACCTTCATCTCAGAAATCCTACAGCTATTGGTTATTAGGGAGCTTTCTGAAGATACGGGTCACCTTCAACCTCTTTTTTAGTTTTCTCCTGAATGGCATTAATGGCCACTGTAAAAGAAATACTTTGGGTTTAGGCAGACCTTTGGTAGTAGGTTTTTTCCTAAGTACTCTAATAAAGGTACACTAGCGCAAAACATTTCTCACAGATGTGAGGTACTGTTGGGTTTGAATTACTCTGCCTGTATCTGGATGTGAACCCCTACTTCCCCAAAGTTTGNTTTGGAGCATCAGAGATGGGATTCTTGGATCAGCTCATTAGGATGATGAGACACTAACAAGTCTGGTTGTGAATTTGCAACCAGATGTGTAATGTGTAAACATTTGAGTTCTGGGGGCTTGTTCATGCCTGTCTCTAGGATCTGGGAAGCATTTCATTTAAAAAAATATGTTTTAACTGCCAAAGGCAGCTTCCAGAGCATTTATATAATTCATTTAATTTTACTTTCTGCTTCTTGTCTTAAGGACATTGACTAGAGGACACATTTGGTCTATTTACTCACCTGGATACGTGATCCTTATTATGGATTCATAGGATGGTTTAAAGATCATTCAGTTCTAACCCACCAGCCATGCGCAGGGACAGCTTTCACTACATCACGTTGCTCAAAGCCCCATCCAACCAGATCCAACCCATCCAACAGTTCCAGAGATGGGACACCCACAACTTTTCTGGGCAGCCTGTTTCAGTGCCCGACCACCCTCACAGCAAAGAATTTCTTCTTAATATCTAATCTGAACCTACTCTCAGATTTAAGCCATTTCCTCTTTTCCTATCCCTTCATATCCTTATAAAAAGTTTGAATCTCCTCTATATCAGAAACAAAACAACCCACTGTCTATCCTCCATGTTATGCTTCCTGTAGTTTATAATATTGAGCCTGTCTCATTTAATGCCACGTTCAAACTTCCACTGACTTCACTGAAAGCAGAATTTGGCAATTAATTTTAACTGATATAGATTCATTAAATATCACACGTTTTTTTCCATGTCATCTGAATAACATTCACACATAAGAAATTATTGAAGGGAGAAAATTATTTTAGTAGAAAGATGGCTGTACAGAGGCATAAGCCTTTAGAGAAACAAAATATCTGCAAAGAAAAAAGCAGAGACATGAAAAGACATGTAATCTTTTCATGAAAAGAGAGAACTAGCACTCAGGGGATTTGGATGCAACTTCTAGTTAGATCAAGAGTTGCTGTACACCTCTAGGCATTTTGACACTTTCTGTGATTTCTTTCCCATCTATAATACATGGGTAGCAATACACACAGCAGTATTTTAAAGTAATTGCTTGCAAATTGGTTTAGAGAGCCTGAAGTGGAGCATAGTTTATAAATGTAATGCAATATTATTATTGTTGTCACATAAAAACCTAGCTTAGTCTATCAATTTAATTGTCACCAAAGCCACATAGGTGGCAGGGCTTCTAATGTTACTTGGAAAATCATCTTTCAAGTCTAATGTTGTCCTTCAACAACTGGCACATCTATCTCCTTTCATCTTCACAGAATAAGATTCTGAAAATTTCCATGTAGTACAGGTTTGAAGACTGATGGGCATATTACTGGGTGTGTAAGAGAATTTGGAGTGTGCTTTTCGTGTCTAATCAATCTCTCTTATCACTTGAAATATACTGCAAACACGTGTTACACTGTGATGCTGCCTGCTACAGTTCTTTGACCAAGTCACAGAGAGCCCGATACACCTACTAATCCCATAAGAGTTTGGCAGTGCTCCCTGTCAGGCCAGCAGCTGGTGCCAGGAGAGCGTGTTTGATGTCTTGCACTGACAGACAGCGTGGGGAGATTGCTCTACCAGACACCCGAACAAAGACAGAGCTGCTTCCAAAGCAAGCTGCAAATGCTAGAACTGCAGATACATATCACTGGAAATAACAAATCTTGGAAAAATAAGTGCAGTGGATCAGTAGCCAAGAAATGTAGGTGTGTTGCTGTGAGAAGGTTGCCTGTGAAGAGCTGGCTTTGCTGCAGCAGCAGCCAATGAGCCTACCTTAGACACTGTTCATGCTCTAACAGGCACTGCACGGGCAGCCTGGCTGTTCTTGCACTGTGGTATGTAGGATGTGCTTGTAAGGGCTTCCTATTTAGAGGGATCTTTCAGCACCAAGATCTGGCCTCTACAGCTGTGGATTTTGGACCACATTAGAATCACAGGTTAGCAGAGACAACAGGTAGCAATTTTGTCTAATCTCCTGCTCCTATCTCTCAGAGTCAACATTGATCTCTGTGCTTTGGCCAGATGGATCTTGAAAATCTCCATGAATAGAGATTCCACAACTTCTTTGGGCAATATCCTGTTCTAGTGCTTCACTGCCCTCATAATGTGGATTTTTCTTTTATTTCCTATTGGAATTTTATCCCAATTTATGAGCAATTGTTTCTCATTCTCCTGCCTTACACTTGGGATGTATCAGTAATCTCTTCAGTACATTATAGCTGCTGTTAGAGCCTCTGAATCTTTTCTTTTCTAGGCTAAACAAACCTGGCTCCTTCAGCCTCTCCCTACAGGTCATACACTCCAACCCTATGACCATCTTGGTGACTCTTTGCTGGACTCACTTAAATTCATGTACATCTTCCTCATATTGGGAATTCCAGATCTGCTGACTTTCTTACAAAAATTAAGGAAAGCGAACAAGAACTCTCCCTATAACATATCTTCAGGCCATGCAGTTCTCTAGCAGTAGGGTAACAGAATAACCTTAAAAAAATTGCATATTCCAGGAGTGGGAATGGAGATGGAAATTTAGGGAATCTGCCATCCTAGTGTGTCTTTTGCCCACCCCTCCTCCATGTTTCCTACAGGGTTTAAAGGACTGCATGGCATCTGTGGAATGGGTGACCTGACCTCTTTGAGGAATGAAGGGGGAGAAAAAGTCTCTAAAGAAGGATTATCTTAGATGTAATTAATTTAACTGTCACTAAAGCTGCAGATATGGCATGATTTCAAGCATCACTTGAAAAATTTTCTTGCCGTGTCATGAAATAGAAACATTTTTCGTCATAAATTGACATTTCTCTCTCCTGTTATCTTCAGATAGTAAGCATGTGGAAATCTGACATACAGGTATTCAGTGTTATTTGTAATTATGTAAAGACTCACTTCTCTAGATGTATTCTAGATGTAGTACTGATTATTGGTGAACTTTAAATTTGCTGTTGTATATTAATCACATTTTAAAAAATATTTTATATTAATTATTATATTAAATTTGCTTCATTATATTAATTTTGTTTATTTATTATTGAATTATTTTGTTAAGTTATACTTCATTTTAAATTCACGCCAAATTTGTACTCACAGCAACTGTATATGCTGTAGTTAACATTAAATATGGACAGTATTTAAAATATTATTTATGTAGGATCTTCCCTTGTGTAATTAAATGTTAGTTGGGTTTTCTTTCATTTATCATGTTGTAAAAATTTATTCTGTGAGATGGAAACCGTGTTTAACATCCTTGTAACATACAAATGTAACACTGCCAGTGCTGCCTACCAGGTTTGCAGTGAAACCAATGGTTCCAAGCCATGTAGGGTAAGAAGTGTGAAGCATTGTTTTCTGTGCTCGTTCCTTCTCTGTGTGGTATTTCTGGGGGGCACTGCCTGCTGACCTTGGCCAAGAAGCAAGGTTTATGTTGGTAGGCATGGTACAAAGGCACAGTAGGTGATGGATATTTCCAGAAGCAATTTTCTTCCAGTTAAAAAAAAAAAAACAAAAACAAAAACAAAAACAAAAACAAAAACAAAAAACATCTGTCTAAGAGAAAGAGAAGATCAACAGAATATTTGAAGATGTCATTTGNACCTGAAGAAGAAAAGAAGAGCAACAGGAAAAAAAAACAAAACAAAACAAAAAAAAAGAAAAGTGTGAATTAACCTCTCAGGATTAAAAGAACAGTACCAGATTTGCGTTACAATATTTTTTTAGTAGGATATTAACAGATTTTCTGTAATCTGTCAAAAATCTTACTGTATCATTGCAACTGTTTATTATCTTAATAAAAAATACCCACTTCCAACATTGGGCTTGAATTTTGGAGAACTGATTTACCCCTCTGAAGAAAATTGCTTCTGGAAATATCCATCACCTACTGTGCCTTTGTACCATGCCTACCAACATAAACCTTGCTTCTTGGCCAAGGTCAGCAGGCAGTGCCCCCCAGAAATACCACACAGAGAAGGAACGAGCACAGAAAACAATGCTTCACACTTCTTACCCTACATGGCTTGGAACCATTGGTTTCACTGCAAACCTGNATATATTTATATATATATATCAAAACCCCATTTACAGACCAAATAATTCTCTAGATTGACAAATTGGAAGAGAGGCTGTGTGCTCTGGTTTTGGCTCATCTGTTGGGACTTCCACATCACTTTGCTTACTCAGTTATGAACTTGGCAAATACAAAGGCCAGAATCTGATGCTTTCAGAGATCCAGAAGTTAAGGGATATGTTTAATAGGGCCAGTGCCCAGCTCCATCCTAATGGATGCACATTAAATTAATTGGAAGCTAATATTTGCTGCTCATGGAAAGATGACTGTACCCCTTGGCTGCTGCAGAGCCTCTCTCTCATCTGTTGCTGCCTCTGAGCACAGGGTGAGTTGGGGAGAGCTGGAAGCACCTGGGACTCACCTAGGTGCCCAGAAGATTTGGGCAGGTTTGATCTTTCTGTGAGTAACCACCAAGGCAGCAGCAACCATCAAATATATGTATTTTATACAGGCAGCTGTATAAAAAGCAGTGCAGGTACTCAGCTGCCCCTCTGCCTTACTCATGTACAGAGGCTTCATGTACCGAGATACTCCCTGGCTGGGGTAAATGAGAGGAGACCCGTGGGCCCCCATGGCGTTGCTGTGCAGCTGCTCAGTGCCCCCAGTACTCCTGTCCTTGCATTTCTTAACTACGGGGATTGAGGTGCTGCCGGGAGCAGCTGCCTCTCAGAATCCTGGGATACATGCCACAGCCATCAGACAGGTTTCAAAGATAAAATACGAGCCTTCACTTTTCTCAGATAACTTTTGCAAGGTGTTTGACAAATAGCCTTCTACTTTGAGAAGTACCATTAATTTTTAGGCTTTTTTTTTTTTTTTGTCACCTACAATTTGCTTAGATGCCATGTGCCTTGCCATTCACAGAGGATTCCAGGCAGCAATCCATCATTACTGGGCTGTGAAACAAATTGCTTCCTGGCTGTGTATTCTCAGCTAAATAATCCAAATAATTCTTCCCTCACCTTCAACTAAACAAAAAGCTTTTCTTCTCAAATCTGTAGCATGTCACGACTGTGCTACCCTTCGAAAGGTCTACCACAAGATATTTAGATCTAGCCACAAAGCCACCTGAAAGGTTTCCACATGTGCAGCATGCCTTCAGAAGAAGGTAGTCTGCATGGTACAGGAACTCCCTGTGCACTTTGGGCAGGCTCCCCACCACCTTCTGGACGTTACATTGCTTGTTGAAAAGCAGCATGAATAAGGTGATCCATCAACATGGCTGTATAAAATTTATGTTCACACAATTCTAGGATAGTATTGTTTTATTTCATTGAAACTTGGTGAGTTTTAGAAAACAACACCTTTTCTATGAATGACTAATGTGAAAAGGATGCTCCAAAAAAGCTATGGAAATGTCCTCATTTTGCAATAGCTCTCTTTGTGAAGGTCTATTTACTCTTTGCCTCACCCTTCTAAGCCATCTCAGGCTTTTAACCTCTGGGGAAAAGAAACCCCTTTTTATTGCTCCTCAGGTACTTCTGCCTTCATACCTAATATATAGCCTGGCCATTTTCTGCTCAGAGAGTAGTGATGAGGGAAAAATAGCATATGTAATTTTTGGCAATATGAACTTCCCCTAGAATCTGCTGTTACTGGGACTATACCCAAATCTGAGTGCCTGCTATGTGCCTTCCTCCCCTTGCTTTTTTATCCTTCTTGAATGACATAAAGATGTCCTTGTCTCTGCTCTGACAGGTTGCAAAGTGCTCCCCGTACTGCAGAAGTTAATTGACCTCAGTCTATGGGCATGCAAATGTGCAGAAGAAATACCTCACTCCTGTCTGATAACAGGAGTTAGAATACACACCTCTACTGAGGTACAGGAACAGGTTAGGTAAAGCTTCTCATTAGGCCAGTGATGTGACAGGACCTTTGTCATGTTACATGTATGGGCTGTGCTCTTGTATTCAAAAGCTGTGACAGCAGCAGAGAAATCCAGTGGCTTACTTGATAATCAACCATGCCTTCAGTTCCCATAAATCAGTATTGTTCCATTGGCTCCAGTTAACTGTGCTTGTTTACATCCATCATGTGAAAACATTTTGAACTTGTTCATTTATTGCTTACCAGCTTAATAGAACATGCTGGCACCTGCCATCATCTCTGAAGTCAACAGAAGTCCCAGGGCTATTTCCTGTGCATCCAATCTGGCATTTGATACAGACCTAACTAGATTAAGAACTCATGTATGGGTAATGAACTTTCAGAGCCATACATGAGTGCCAAGTTGTGGTTCATAAGGAATTCAGGGGCAATACACCCAGGGCTGGCTTCACATACCTTTGGGGCATAATTGGAGAAGAATGTTAAATCCTTTCCTAAATAAGCAAGAGAGAGGGCCCTGGCATAGAGCATCCTCTGACTCCACAGCAATTACATCTGCACAGCTTTCAGCACTCCATCCTTTTGTAGCAGTCTTCTTCCTTCCTAATGAAGGAGAGAAAAGGAAAGCAAAAAGAAAAACATCTGCAGGGTTCAATACCTAGAGCACTATGTTATCCCTATGTAAATCCAAATATCTCCATGGGCTTCAACAAAGAATTAAGATGGATTTAGCTACCTGTGGAGATATTTGGCTTCTGAATTCTTTTCAGCACTCTATTCCTCGTGGAGCCAAGGAGAACCTCTTTATGTCAGCAACATTTATTGATGAAACTGTTCTGTAACATCAGCAGCTTTTGTGAGAGGTTACAATGAAATGTGAAAAGACAGAGCAGGACTGTTGGACCTTTCTCAAGCTGGAAGTATCACAGCTGAAGACTCAGTTTCTCTGGTAAACAAATGTAGTCAAAGAATTTTCTAGCATCAGTTTTTTGGTGTCTCCCTTCAACTCACCTTGGCAATTGATAAATCATGTCAGAATGACTCTACTGATCCATGAGGTTAAAAAGAAAAAAGTTAATTGTCCAGTACCATGAATCATTACTTTGATTGAATCAATGTCAGCTACATTACATCAGACCTGATTCTAGCTTAGAAGAGGCTCATGTGTACTGCACATCCAGAAAAGTGAATTTTATATGTGTCTGAGAACCTGCTCTAGGATACACAACTGAACTGGTACCAATTTGCTCTGTTTTTAGCTAAAAGTTTCACAAGTGTCAATTATTATAGATTGACACTACTATAACTTCATACTGAAACTAGTACAGATGTTATGGCTACAAACTGCTTTTATAGAGATGGGTAAGATCCAGAAAAACAGGGATCTCTATGTACCTGTATGTAAGTCGCCTGGTGAAACTGCTGTTCCCAAAAAATGACATTACCCAAGCTGAGATGTTGGTAAGTGGTAGCAAATAGAAATCTACATGTCCACATAATTTCTAATTTCTTGGGCTTTGGAAGAAACTGTTTCCTGGTTGGAAATGTCTTTAGAAGCATCACACACCAGAGCAGAAGGATGATGGGTCTCCCTCATGCAGTGAATTGTCCTTGAAATACGACACATCCTCATGGTATTTTAACATACCTGAGAGTCCAATTTGTTTATATATTACT
Organism: Buphagus erythrorhynchus; assembly: GCA_013400855.1. Taxonomy (NCBI): domain Eukaryota; kingdom Metazoa; phylum Chordata; class Aves; order Passeriformes; family Sturnidae; genus Buphagus; species Buphagus erythrorhynchus. Next base: position 92,945 of record VZTT01040354.1, on the reverse strand, counting down.
TTTCACTACACATTTATGAGAACTGAAAGTAATTAAGCCTGTCCTCTTTCTAGAGATGAGAGAACTGGAAGCAAAACCTGTCTCATTCAAAGCAATCACTCAAGACCTAGGTCAGGATTAGAAGTCTCTAAGGAAAAAAAAATGCAACAGCTCTTCAGGAAAAAGAAAAAAGAACTGAAAGAGAGGCTTACTGTCTGCAGATGTATCTTACATTTATATTGCCCAAACTCCTTTAGAAACTTATTGGCATCTGTGATCCCAGTACTAATGAGTTCTGCCTTTATCTGGGTAAATTGAGTATTTACTTTCACTGGTAAACTACAAAGTGTTCCTCTTACAATAAGAGATAGCAGAAAGTGAAAAAAAATTATGATGTTACTTTTGTAGCTTGTATGTATGTATATAAGGCTGCTCAGGAATCACAGGAGAATAAAATTGAAAGATTGAAATTTTTTTATCTCTTATTTTGGAAAATCACTTTCCTCTGTCTAATCATTTCCATTATCAATCTACACTGTCCATGTTATTTCAGAAGAGATTGAAATGAGAATAATAACCCAAAACAAGTGTCTTTGGTACATATGATGACACAACAATCTTTTCATATGACTCATCTGGTTTTGTTTCTCATAACACCATGCAAATGAGCACCTTTTGTAAGATCTAGCAACATCATACACTCAAGAACTTCAGAATACTTGTTTGGCAATGGGGATTATTTTTTTAGCTACCTATTTGTGTAGCTTAATTAGTGAGCTTTTTATGAGAGTTTTGAACCTTCTTTAACCTGTAATCTAGGTGGCAAAATCTGTAGAAATAATAAATTCCTCTCGCTCTCCATTTGTTTCTTAGAAGACAAATATTTTAACAATATTGCTACCTTGCCTGCTACTCAGCTACTGAAATTTTTACTGAGGTCTCTCCCAGAGCAGGGGAGACTTGACAGTCATCTCTTTGGTCTTCCATATCCTCCACATGAATTATAGGGAAGATACCAGATGTTTTTAGATGTGCATTTTGCTCTTGACAGGATCATCAGACACATCAATCAGTGCACCCATAGCTTTGCCTGTGCTGCAACAACAGCAGGTTCATTTGTAGTTGTTGTTCCATGCCATGCAAAGCAGCCTGTACCTTTGATTACCCATGGCATTACATTAACATCCAGCTCTGTTTTCAGCTCCGCTTGCATTAACATCTCCAAACAACACCAAAGACCCATTTCCTTTCTGCAGTCCAGTGGCAAGGAGAAAACCTCCTGCCCACATGTGGGGATGCTGCAGCTGGTCTCATAAAGCAGCAGCCTGGACAAGAAAACCCACTTACAGTTCAGTGCCTTCAGGTAGTTTTAGGGAACTGGTGAGACCCACGCACCTAAATTTGTCTCCAGCATCAAGGTCTAAGAGAAAAATTCCAGCAAAGTGCCCAGTGCAGTCCTGGATTTTTCAAGGTAAAAGAGCCTTTCTGTCAGATAAAATGTTAACTGACTTTTAACCATAAAACCTCAAATATTTTCCTGTTACTTACATTTTTTTCCTGACACAAAACCAGCATAGAAAATAAGGAGGGAGGAAGCTTCCTACATCTCTGCAATTGTCTCCATCAAGACAGAATTTGTTCTCAGTCACCCAGGGTGGGATTGATGCAACGTAAGAAATTTTGGAGCCTTTTGACTGATGACTGCTCAGGAAAGCACAGTCGCTCTTTCAGCTACTTCTCGGCACCAACAAAAAAGTAACTTGTATCTTTTAAAATGTTCAGGTTCAGATTATATTCAAGTTTTGTGAGGAAAAGGAGAAAGAAAGTATATGTCCTAGATTTTCAAGAGAAGCAAAAACTTCCCATCTCAGAGAGACTTGAAGAACCTCTACAGCTACTTGTGTGGCTAATTAATGTGTATGAATACCGTGTACAAACAAACATTGAGACACCAGAGCTTCATTAGTTTTGTTGTTTTTTTTTTTTTTTTCTAGTTAGAATTATGGGGAAGGTGTTGGGGTTTTTTCGTCAGGAAGTCACAACGCAAAAAAGGACTTAACTTGACCCCTGCTCTGAAGCATGAAGCATCTTCCTTACACTAGCAGCGGCAATTCGAATTACAGAGTCACAGAGTCGGAAAGCCCCCGCTTGCCGGCGGGGAGGCGAGGACAAGAAAGGTCAAGGGACGTCCACGGGGACGATGGCGAAGAAACGGGACAGCTCACCGCGCCCACGCTTCCCAGCACCCACGAGGCGGACTTTCCCCGAGCCGGGCAGCCACGGGAACCGGGCAGCCACGGGAACCAGGCACAGCCCCGCCGGGTCGGGAGGGGGCGGGGCGCCGGCATGCAAATCAGCCCCTCCAGCCAATAGGCGGGCGAGCTGGCTGGAGGGGCGGGGCGCTCCGCGGGGATGAGCGCTCGCCTCGACGGCGCGGGCGCTGCGGCGGCACCGGCACCTCGGGAAAGGCACCGGCACCTCGGGAAAGGCATCAACACTTCGGGAGCGGCACCGGCACTTCGGAAGCAGCAGTGGCATATCGGAAAAGGCATCGGCACTTCGGGAGCGGCATCGCCACCTCGGGGAGCCGCGCGGGCGGAGCGACACGGGACCGGCCGGACTGCCCTGCCCGGGGGTGAGTACCAGCCGAGACAGCGCTGTCCCCGGCTCTGGGCAGGGCTTGGTTTCTTCACCCCGGGCACAGCCGGTGCTGGTTGCCAGGACGGGGGCACAGCCGTATTCCCGGGCTCCCCTGAGCATCAGCTGGAGTTCCCGGACGCCGACGCGCCCGGAGCTGCTGCCAGAGGGAGGGCAGCGCTGGGCAGCGCCGGAGCCCGGGCTGGCCGTCCCTTCCCGGGATGTCCGGGCGTGCCCGGTGCTCGGCACCCAGCCCAGCCGGAGAGGCAGAGGTGCCGTGGGGTGTGTGGGGCTCTCGGCACCTCGGTTTTACCTGAGAGCAGACGGAATTGCCTCTTTTGAGTCGAGTGGCTGAAGCCCGGAGGCAGGAGAGATGATAGGAAATGAGGACTGGGCTTTTGGGTCCGAAGGTGCCCTAGGCTAGCCCTGCTCCTCATGGAATGCAAAAGAGATGGCTGGGTTTTCACAGGATGATAGAAAAACAGAGGCACTTTCAAATATGTGTCTTCTCATCCAGTCACTACGGATACCTACATTTCCACTGCCTTGTTTGTCTGGCTTAACGAGTATCAACATTTTATTCGTAGTGCTCATACATGGTTATTAATAGCTCCACAGCAGATTTTACAGAAAACTTGGTTTATATGAAAAATATAATAGCTTTTCCTTCGTTCTTGAGTGTCATCATGGCCAGATCTGGAATTGGGCACAAAAGTTAGCGTTCTTTGATTGCTTCCTATTAAATTGATACTCATTTCCTTCCTACCAAGAAGAACGGGCCCGCGTGTATGTCTGAGATAGCTACATGTCACTCTGTGATACTGAGAAGGGAAATGACTAGAATAACAGCACTGGCCAAAAATGGACGCTTGCACTTCTTGTTCCTGTTCTTTAGATGGTATTTTAGCAACTGTCTTTTAAGCTGTCAGGTATCAAAATAGCAATATATGACTTTTTAGGATGAGAATACAATTTGAATGATGATGTTTTCTTACCAGTGCTGATACTCACTATTTAAATAGTGGTGAGAGTACAAGATGACCATAACTTTTTTAAAATTCAAAACAGACTAGAGATCTAACAGATTAACAGAATAAATGTCATCATTAGGAAAGGATGGTTTAGGTGTCCAACTCCTCTGATGACCTTGTTCTCATACTTTTTTCTCTGACTGCCTTGTATGTTCACTGATCTGAAACTGAAATTGCATGTTCAGTTATCTGTTATCTGTTATATGTTATCTGGCATTTTGGCTGAGGCTAAAACTCTCTTGTTGAAAGACAGCTCCATGAAGAAAATAAGCATGGTACAGAAGATCTCTTGAGACATTAAAATGAGTAAAATATAGTACCTTCTGGGCACAGCAGATAAATGTGAGGCTGTGGAATGCAACTGCATATTCTATCAGTCCTGGAGAATTTGGGTGCAGTGGTATTAGGCTCCATGCCTGATGTCTTTCACTATACTAACAGTATACTAACAGTAACCAAGACTTGCTTCAGAAGGAGAAATAGTATTTGCCACTAGTGCATAAATAATAGAGAAGGAAGAGAATCTGCTGAGTGAAAAGAGTCACCTAAATTTCTCCCTAGCACAGGCAGCACTGTGTGAACATACACGTTGTGCTGGACACACAGTGACAATGGGGGTGAGGGCACTGAACAAATCCTGGGAATGCAGGGCCACTGCGGGACTGTAAGACATTGCTTTATCCATTTGGTGCACTGTAGCTGTGCACCTAAACCAGGCCTGAGAGGGGTTTCTGTATCTTCTCTCTTTCCATCAAGGAAGAAGGTCCCACAGTGCTTCCACAGAGAAATGGTCCAATTTTCAGCAAGTCACAGGCAGTTCAACATAAGCCTAGTGAAAGAAATTGATTACTTTGCATGTTTCCAATGTCAACACAGGGATCAAATTGACCATTTCCCTTTTCATAGAAAACTCCTTTTACGTGTTGGAGTACTGTGTGTCTCTCCCTGGCCTTCTGAATTAAATGAAAGATAATTGCTTCAGCTCCTCTTTCTCCAGGAGTGTATTTTCTAAACAGTTTGGAGACAATGCCAAATATGCTCCCTTTGACTTTTCTAATGTGATAACTGTTTCAGGATGTACTTTTCCAGCTGAGGCCTTATCTATGCCAAGCAGAGTAAAACCAGTCCTTCCCAATTTATCTCTCATATAAGACATGGATGGGGTTTTGTTTTTTTTACAATGACAGTATATTGTGAACTTGTTTTGTGGCTTGCAATCAGCTATAACCTCACCAATGCTTTCCCACTGCCAAACTACTTGTTTCCTACTTTATATTTGTGTGAATAATTTTATCTAAATGTGTCAGGCTTGTCTATATTGAATGTCCTTTTATTTTTGTTACTTCTTCTCTTACTGTTAAGATCACCTTAAAATTTCATCATTTCTCCTCCCCTGCCCCCATCAAATGCTTGCTTCTATTCCCTTCCAGTTCAGTGTCACTTGGAGACTGTATAAACTCATGTTTGGTACTCAAGACACTAATGGAAAATATGGATAACCTGTGAGTGTGACAGATACCCATCCTAATGCTGATATGTTCAAAACCAGTTCTGATGGTGACAAGACAACTGCTGTGTCAATATGAAGGTGCTGGATAGATAAACTTTCTATTATCTTTTATCTGGCCCAATAATTTTCTTTGACTCTGGTCATCCATGTAGTTCAAGGATGACAAAGCATGGTGCAGAAATTACTGAGGCAATGGTAACTTGATCTAAAGTTAAAGATGGTAAACTCATCTCAACACCAAATCTGGGTGTTCACTTTTTGCAGTGAAACCATTTTTGGTTACACTTGCATTTTGGGTTATTTGCCAAGATGTGGCCATGAGCCAGCTCTGGTGAGGAACATCATTCCCAGGGAGTGGTCTAGGGCTGGCTCCTGGGAACCCCCTCTTGGGTAATGAGGGGGCTCCACATGAGAGGAGCAAAGCAATTTGGTTTTTATCTCTGCCTTGACAGGCTAGGTGACATATCAAGACACTCTACACAATCAGCAAGAGCTCACACAGTGCTTGGCACTTACATGTAGGTCTATTTATGTAGTTTTATCAGAGAGAATGATGTCATGTATCTTGACTTCAGAAGGATTATTGTGTGTGCAGCTTTTGTCTAATCTGCTATGGCAGTTAACCCATTAATCGCCAGGATTATTCTCAACAAGCTCACGTTTGCAAAAGTCAAGGAATTACTGCACACTTCCATTTTTCCTGCTATGCCTTTTCTCTGTGCTGTGTTTGTGGTAGTGACAACTCACTTATTTTTGAAAGCAAGAATAAAGCTTGCTTGAGTTTTTGATATGCCCAATCAGGTGTGTCCCTAATTACATCTATATCTTCTCCCAACTTCACTGGTGTTTTCAATGGGCCTGTAAACACCCATGGGCTGCTAAGTATGTAACTGCCATAAAGCCTGACACATCCTGGGGCTGAGGCTGTGGGTATGCATGTGTGGCTGTAAGGGTTATTTCCTGGCTGGAAGTAGTTTGGTGCAGGTACAGTTGTGTAGATTTTGCAATAGGATCCCAAACTGAGCCTCATGTGTACTGGCCCACATGACCAAATACCAAGAAAGCACCCTGTATTTAACATTAAAGGATTTTTTTTTAAGTCAAGAGTACTTGGTCTCAGATTGTAACACTTTATCACAAGCCTTAAATATATGTGCTTTTCAAAAAATAATGCAGTTGTGCTAATTTAAAAACGTCAGTAGAACATGTTGCTTCTGACTGATGATCACATGCAACCTCATGTTTCTATTTGCATACCAACACAAGGTCTAAATCACTTATAAATACCACTGTGTGGTGGCAATAGTAGTTACATAAATGTGGTATGTACACAGCTATTTCACTGAGCCAATGTGTTCCAGGGAAGCTGAGGTGATTAATTAGATAATGTATATACTCATGGTGCTGCATTGCCAGCACTGCCTGTGAGTGTGTTGGCTGATTGCCCTGCACGGTGACCTGTAATGATGCTGAGCTGTAGTAATTGCCAAGAAATGCATGGATGGCTGTCTCACTGTTTATGTTAGTGGTATGGATCTGTCTTAGCCATTTGCCAAGCCCTTGGAGGTACAGTTCACACTCCTCTTGTTTCCATCTAGGCCAGTTTTACCTGAAGACTTTAGTGTTGCACACCAGTGAAGATGGAGAAACCTTTTTGTCACTGCTCCCAACCAACATCAAATCTAGTTACAATTGCTCACTTATGTGACTTGGGAGGAAAATGTCAAGAGGAGATACTGAGAATCTATTTTATCTATCCAATATTGAACATTTGTCAGTGGTGATCCATAGCTCTCCAGTGAAAATTTAGACAACCTAGTAAATAGTAGCAGTCAACCCATGTAAAAAGAGGTAAAAATGACCTCTCCAATGCAGGAATACTACTGGCTACTGAGTAACAACAAGTTAAAACATCAGATTTTTTTCTCAGTCTTATCATAAATATGTGAAAAATGGCATATTATAGTGCATTTAATACACACCAGCAGCGTCTCCTAGTTTTGATACTAATGTCTGGGAAAGCTGATAACCAGTCTACAGAAAACACCAGGATGGTTAACTGTATTCAGTACATCTAAGAAGTATGAGATGTACCCTAGATCCTTGAATTTATAATATATTGCCATGCAAAAACTGAGAGATTGAATACTGGTAAAGATACTGAGATAAGTCAAAGAAGAACTTCCAAGGCTATCAGTATTCTAGCAATTATTGCCTCATTTCTTTGAATTAGAGGCAACAATCTGAATTAATCCTCCCCCCCAAGGTTTTTCCTAGCCTTTATGATAGGAAAGGAACCGCTGGAGACTTGGAGATTCTGTCAGATGTAGAAGTAGCCTGCAAAGAATGGAGTCATCCCTACTTCTCTGAATATATCAGCTTGTAATAAATAACTTGTCCTGGCACAAACAGAGAAACTGACACTTCATGCAAGCTTTTGGGAAAAAAATAATACTGTTTGCAACTGAGATATTTGTCTCTAGGGTGATGGAAAGTTGAAAGGTGGTGTTCTGCTGTACACAGGCTTTGATGACCGTATGAGCTGGGTAGTATAGTCTTCAGATACACTAGCAACTTCTTGATGGATTTCTGTAGCTTTATAACTGGCATTCAATGTTAACTGATGGACTTTAATTCCCGAATGCATTTTGTCTATTTTTAAACATTGTGAAATCCAAGAAATTCCAGAGAGGAGAACTTCCTTTAAGTGAGGCCACAAAAACATTTTGAGCTGCTGATCTCTGTCGTATTTGTTAATATTGCAGTTAGTACACACGTGTGATCTTAAAACTTAAGAAGACTTGAGATCTTGAACTTGAGAAGACAAACTTCCTAATCACTAGAATATTTTTTTTGTTTGTTTGTTTCAGGCTCTTACAGAGGAGAAGAGAGAAAAAAAATTGAGTAATTTGAAAAATTCAAGCCTGCTGTGCCACTTGTGATGGGCATGGTTGGGAGGACAGTGAATTTGGACTGCAAAGATGATTAATACTCTGCTATAAGCCAATTATTCTTCTGGAAAGAGGAAAACCTACTGTTAAAAAAAAAAAGTCTTTTTCCCAAGTTAATTAATATTGTCAAATCTATTGTTAGACAACAGGTATCAAGCACAAATATTAATTCTAGTCTAAGATAATTGTTTTCAAAACAGATGGTTACTAGAAAATTATGAAATCTGAACTCCAACTCTTAAACAAAAGGCTTCAGCTAAATTTAAATTTTTTTTTACCTATGCATGACTTGCATTTTAGTGCAACAGCAGCACTTTATTTGCCTTGGAATGCAGCGTGTTCAATTCAGCAAGTTCATCTGAGTATATTTCCATCAATACTACATCCTCTACCAGCCATATGGGAAGTCACTGAAGTGTGCTGACACACACTTAGCTATGAAGTAATTTTGCCTAAGAGCAGGTTATTTCCTAATTGTTCACCACTTGTGTTTTGGGTCACATCTATTGTGTGTCATGCGATCAAAATCACATGCCATTCAGAGCCAAGATGAGCCATGTGGGTTCCTTTTACCTTCCAAGGGTGAGAAGAACTACTGACAGAAATGGTTTTTAACCAACTTGTTTTGAAATATCTGTTGTTCCTCAAACAACTGAAGGAAAAGCTTCATCTTGTAAGGCCCTACTCAAGACTGGAAAGATTACTGACTAGACTTTTGGTAAGCCACAAGATGGTATTAAGTAGCAGCTGCCATTTATGAATGCTGCAAGAAGAAAAGATGTACACTGCCTTCCTTCCCAGCCGGTGGCCATGAAATATGGCTGCTGTGCTGAAATTGCTTCATCATTTCACCATTTGTCCCCAAACTCTGATCACAGAATCACAGAATATTCTGAGCTGGAAGGAACACACAAGGATCATTGAGCCCAACTCTTTAAGTGAATGGCCCATATGGGGATAGAGTGTGGCTATACAAATGTTAAAGCTGAAATAAACATAAGTGTGTAATTCACTTGTTTCTACAGAAATAACTTTTTATCCCTAGATCATTTCTACATAGTTAACAGGCTTCAGAACATTAGCAATGTTAGGCAATGTTTGAAGACTCTCTTTTGTATGTATATGGGGCTAACTAAAAGGGAGTGTATGCATTTGTAAAGTTTTTGATTTTCAGAGTGGATTTTCTTTCTTGTCTGAAATCCCATGTCATATGCAGTTGTCTGGGGCTGCAATCTTATTGCAACAGGACAATTTGCACGTCTCTCATGCATGATGGGAAAGCTTGTCACTGTGCTGACTAATACCAGTAAGTAGCCCAGTAACATGAAAAGATGAGCACTGAATATGCTCAGCTGACTGTCCTTGCTGGGTATCTGCCTTCACAGCTGTAACCTCTGCAGTCATCGCCTGGCCTGTATTTCCTGTGTGTGTGTTTGGGTGTACACATCATGATGGACTGCAGAAGGAGCTTCATATTTACAAGGACAGATTTACCTAGCCCAAAAATACAAACATGGAAGTACATGTTCCAGTTTGAATATAGGTAGCATTTTAAAGTAAAATAAAACTGACAGCTAATCTATTAAACCTCACACTCTTAGAATTAAGGCAGTTACACATCTGCGATTGTTACTCCAGAGTAGTTGCTGTCTTGATGTTCTAATGTGTTAGATGTCTCTTATATAGACTTGTGCAAGTAGTTGAATATATTGAATGTTCATGGCCAATTAGTAAACTTTTTATCTAAGGCTGATTACCAGAACAATTTAGACTGGACTTTTGGACATTGTCTAATCCAGGCCTGCTCAAAATGCACACAGGCAGTTTAGGTTGCTGAGGGCCACGTCAAGTAGAATTTTAAATTTCTTCAAGGATGCTGATTCCAAAACTTTTTTGGGCACTTTTTCCATTGTTTCTCAATATTTGGGGTTTTCTTCTTTTTCCTTTCTCCCCCCATTTCGTATCTGGCTGGCTCTTCTCTTTTTTCCACTTAGGTCTGTTGCATCTTGTGCTATTGCTGTACATTTCCATGAAGGGTCTAGCCTTGCATTAAGCAGTTAGTGATGGCAACAAGATCTCCCTTGAGCTTCCTGTTTCTCAGGCTGAACATTCCCAACTCTCTCAGCCTCTGTCAGGTGCTCCAGCACCTCTGACCACCTCTGTGGCCTCCCCTGGGCTCATCCCAGTGTGTCTGGTGAGTAACACTCCAGATGTGGTCCCTCAAGGGTCAGACAGCAGGGGTCCCTTTCCTTCCCCACTTTTGCTGCTCCAGCCTGGATGCATGGCTCATGTTCCTGTTCATGCCTTACCAGCACATTGAGGTCCTGCAGGTCCTGCTTCCCCATCAGAGAGCCCAACTTCTACTGCTGTACTGGGCACTGTATGAAGAAAGAGACTGATGCTCATTTTACAGACTGGGGTCTGAGGCCATCCCTAACTACCAGTAATGTACCATGTATTAATATGTTGCTGTTCAAATTACAGGCAATGCAATCAACATATACGTACATGCAAACTTTACTAAGTAACAACAGCATCTGATAAAGGAGGCCATCTTTTCTAAACCATGATTTGTTAAGTTGAAATGTTTCAAATTGCTGTTCCCCCTTGCTCTCCCTGCTTATTTATTTCAGCTCTTTAGTGTCAGTTCTGTCCCTGATACCATCCAAGGAATGCTTGGAAGTTATTGTCCTCTCTTGGGAAGATCTGGTTCCCCCTTGTTTGAAATAGGAAAAGACCTCTGTGGTGATGTTACATTCCAGTCTACTGTTTTTCTTTATGTAAAAAATCCTGAAATTTTGCCAAATTGTGAGTTTCTCAAAGCAACAGTTTCCAAATACCCCAAATAAATTTATTGTGTTCCTTGAGCAAAACGTGCTCAAGAAAGCTGAAATCTAAACATTTTCTTGAACCTCACATATCTCTTTGGCCAAATATTGCAAATGCTGACCTATGGAGTACTTGAGCATGATCAGCATAAAGCTGAACAAGTGTTCTCTGTAATTTGTGGTGTTTGTGGTCTAATACAATGCTGAAATACATGCATAAAGTTACTGTCCTTCCATCCTGTCCAGGTACTGTGTGTAGATAAGGAAGAACATCTTGAAAATGTGAAGATTAAGTGGGAAGCAGACTAGGTGATGCACTTTAGAAACAGAGTGTAAAAGACAGGACTTGGGGAGAATGAAAGAAAGTGCCAAAAATCCCTGATTTTGCAGGACTCTGAAGTCAGGCTCAAATAGATGGCATCCATTTGTCAGGACAAAAGTGTGAACCCTTTAGCTGTGGAGACATGTCCCAGACAGGTACAGGTCCTCAATGCAGAGTTAAAAGATACTAATGTTGAACACCTTAAACATAGGTTTTGGTACGTAGATACAATGAATGTAGGCTTATAGAACTAAGTATTGGGAAGCTGGGAAAGCCCAGGGTGAAGATTCTAAGTGCAGCTGCAACTTGATCAATCTGTTCTGCTTACAGCTAGACTCTACTGGATCTGCTGGATCACAGAGATCATGGTGATGCTGTCCATGTCACTGGAGAGGAGCTCTTCACAAGTGGCCTTGATCCATGTGTTCATTCACTGATATCCAGCTTGCTCCTTCGCAATCTTACTCAGCAAAGCACTCGAGGCTTGCAGCAGTGACTGAAGTCAGTAGGGGCTGACTTCTGAACATTCCAGGTACAAATAATTGTGCTTGAGGGGTCTCAAGTGGGCATCATAAATTATCAAGTGTCTATCACTATTGTCCTTAATGACTCTGGGCTGAATCCTGACTGTGGGGCTGTTAGATCTGCCTTTCCCCAAGAAACTGGTAGGAGTTTATGGAACTTTCCAAAGATGTTGCAGGGGAAATCCCTGAGGAAATGAACAGTAGCAACATAGTGAATGAGACAGCATGAACTGAATGATGAATATTAAATTTTGTGTTGTACAACATACAGACTATAGGCAGAAGCTTGGTGGAAGTGATAATGCACAGGCCAGTGTTTAATTGCGTGATCTTCCTGTGTGCAGGCAACATTGTGGTACGATCTAAGGCCACACTTGACAGCTCCTTACTCTTCTTTTAATGTTTGACTTTTTAACCTTTTCTGTAAAAGAAAGAAAAAAGCAATATTTTTAGAGATGCTGCAGAATTAGTATACACATGAATTTCCTACAGCATTAATATTTTCATGCTGTGAATTACTAGGTATTTGCTTCTACATTTCTTCCTGGGGAAGGAAGTTACGGTAAACCTACTCCTACAAAATTATGAATTTATTACACAGGAGCTTGACTCAGTGTTTGCTTGACAAAGAAAATGCAAACAGAAAGTGAAATCATTGTTGAGCCTGTTGTACTATGCTCTCTGTAGAAGGCTGATGAAATTTAATTTTTCTTAAGTTCCAGGAATGGTAAGCACAAAGTTGACAGAATCACAAAATTTGTAGGATTGGAAGGGGCCTTGAAGATCATTTAGTCCAAATCCCCCGCCAAGACAGGGTCATCTAAATCAGGTGACACAGGAATGTGTCCAGTGGGTTTTGAATGCCTCCAGAGGGGGAGACTCCACGACCTGCCTTGGGCAGCCTCTGCCACCCCCAGTGTAGAGAAGTTCTTCCTTGTGTTGCAATGAAACTTTTGTGTTTTAGTTTATGGACATTTTTCTTTGTCCTGTTGCTGGGTACCACTGAAAAGTGTCTGGCACCATCCTCTTGGCATGTGTCTCTGACATATTTATATGTGTTAATCAGATCCTCTCTCAGTCTTCTCTTCTCTAGACTAAATAGGCCCAGCTCCTGCAGTCTCTCTTCATAAGACAGATGCTCCACACCCCTAATTGTCGATGTCTGATACTCTATGGTCAATGATAACATCTGGAAACACTAGTTGCTTTATCTTTTTTTTCTTTTTTTTTCTTTTTCTTTCTTTTTTTCTTTTTTCCTTTTTTCATTTTTTCATTCCCCCCCCACCCCCGATCTTGATGCTTCCCACACCATTTTTTGAAACTTTTCTTTCCCAATTGTATTGGTAAATGCCATTTCTCTATTTGAGAGGCTTCTTAGTATTCTCCCAGGAAAAGAAAACTTAGAATGAGGGAAGCCCACGACATTTTGGGCAGCTGATGTAATGAAGGATCAGGAGCTAGAGGAGATTTCTCTAGTGAGCAGTGGTGGAAGGTGTTCAGTTATTAACATGTCGACAGATGCTGATAGCTGAACGCTTCCTATCAGGAGTCTTGTTTTTCCCTCCAAGTAAGACTGGCATTTTGTGGCGAGTTTGGGACTGTCCTATTATTTTTGATTTGTCTTCAGGATCTGTTGTCTTCTTTCCTGCAGTTTTTGTTTCTAACCTTATTACTTTCTAGAACAGTGTTCTAGCAGAGTTTTGGGTGTGATATCTATCACTATATAAAATACTGTGAACAAATTTAAAATCTGGTATTTTGGGTTATCTTTGGTAAGTTACATTTGTTATCTATGATTTAGTTATAACCATGATGTAGCTATTAGTTACAAATTTTCAACTCTTTTAACCAATATTTTAGTACCTTCAAACTCATTCCTCCTGTTCCTGTTTTACAGGCACGATGAAAGACCGTTTAAGTGAGCTGCGTGAATTTGCCAGGTTACACAACCAACAGTTTTCTGATAGTGATGATGATGAAAATTCACCCCAGGATATTCTCCTTTATGAGACGGATTATGCCTTGGAAATTCTTCATAAGGACATCCAGACCATCCGGACAGAAAATGACCACCTAAAAGCAGATGTCAACCGTCTCAGAAAGCAAAACACCCGCTTCCTTACTTCCATGCGCCGTCTTAGTAGCATCAAACGAGATACCAATTGTATTGCCAGAGACATTAAGAGCCGTGGAGAAAGCATCCACAGGAAACTGCAGGTAATGAGAGATTTCTGTGAAGATGCAATAACAAAGTATGGAGCCATGTCTGTCATTGCCAGGGTGGCAAAGAACCACTACGTTGACCTCATGCACACGTTTCAGGACGCTATGTTTGATTACAATGCAACAGAGATGAACCAGCGGGAGAACTGCAAGATTCGAATTCAGCGGCAGCTGGAGATCATGGGCAAAGATGTTTCTGGACAGCAGATTGAGGAGATGATTGAGCAAGGCAAATGGGATGTCTTCTCCGAGAATCTCTTGTCAGATGTTAAGGGAGCTCGCGCAGCCTTGAATGAGATAGAGACGCGACACAAGGAGCTGGTGAAGTTAGAAGGCCGCATTAAGGAAGTTCATGAGCTCTTTCTGCAAGTGGCCCTGCTGGTGGAGGAACAGGCAGACACCTTTGATGTTATTGAGATAAATATGCAAAATGTTGAGGACTATGTAGGAGATGCTAAAGACCAAGTGAAAAAAGCTTTGGAATACAGGAGAAAACATCCTCTCAGAACAATCCTCTGCTGCTGCTTATCATGTTGCAGAAGGTGATGGTCCCACTGGAGCTATCACAGACTGACTTGAACGCCTTCAAAACCAGGTGTTCTTTCCTGAGACTTTTCTGTAATGTCAAGCCCTAGAAACAGGGGGGATATTTTGCACTTGGTTTTGTTCATTGCCTTTTTACTAAATGTGCTGAAGGCTGTTTGTATTTATGAACTCCTAGAAATGCTGATAAAACTATTTTTAATCTAATTTTTATTGAAAGGTGCTGTTACTGTAACTAGAGGTGCAATATCTCTACAGTGATACTTGTTTCATATAGGCAAGAAAGAAGAATGAATAACTTGTCCTAGGGAAGATGAATACTTTCAAAACGTAACTTTATTCATCAAAGTGGGGCTGCAGGCGGTGAGGCCTTATTGCCTGGGGTGACACAGTACGCCACAGAATCAGGAGGTTCAGTTTTAACTAGGTTTTGGAGCCTGCTGATGCAAATTTGACAAAATACTGAGCCTGGAGCAGGACCATGACACAGAACTACTTTCTCTTTCAAAATGATTTCCAGCTGTCTGGAATCTTAACAGAAGTGGCTGCACCTTAAATGATAATATGCACATTTTGCTCTATTTGTGTGCAAGTGACTGCTTTTTTCCATTTTGAGTACCCAACTCTCTCAAGGTGGCTAAAAGCACTGCAACACTGAGGCATCTCACCCACTTTTAACTTGAGCCACTCTCTGGACTTTCAGTTTCAAACCTGCCATGCTTTCATGTTCTGGTGCATTTTTCTGCCAATTAACACTTCAGTCAGAGGAGAAACATGGAGTGGCCTTCTGTAGAAACACCCACAAGAAGACAACAGCTGTGAGGTTGAGAAAGTATTTTAGGGTCTCCTGTACTGGCACATATATAGAAGCAATTTTAGTGGAATGTCTGACCTGACAGCACACTTTTATTTTTTATAAGCATTGACCAAATATGGTTTTTTTAATATCTATTTTAAATAAGATGAAGGAATCATTTTTTTTTAATGTGCAGTTTTACTGGTGTATAGAAATTTTGACTTTTCTCCAATTGTTGGGAAATTTCCACCTGAGAAAGCAAACAGAACTATTTCTTCTGTACACCCGAAGAAGAAAGAAAAGTTTCATGTCATTTCAGTGCTCTTTTCAAGTTTAAAAGGAAAGTCTCCTTTTGTGTAATGGGAGTCTGCCCTTACATAAGGGCAAACCAGTAGGTTTGGAGTATTGCAAGGAAGTAAAAAATGTGCAGCCCCGGTAAGCACTGAGCACTGTCAGTGAAACATATTCACAAAATCTGGTGATTGATCACAGCTCCTGCTTCTGGAGGTTTTCCAACTATATTTCTAGGTGGCTTCCTGATACACTGTGATCTATTGCTATCCTTTGAAATAATGCAGGACATTTTTTTATAAATTAATTTTTTTTAAACTGATGGTCATATTTGTACCTATTTTAATAAATATATCTCAACATTTCAAATATTTTGTATTTGGGAGTTTTCCTCAGCTGTGCATATATGTACATCTTCCTGCACCAGTCGCAGTGAAACTTCTCCCTTCTTACCTTTTGCACCTTGATTTTATATGTGAAAAAAAAACCCCAAACATTTCTTACTATTTGTATTAATATAACAAAACAGCAAAATAAATCCAGCTTCCAAGTTTTCATATCTTACTGGGAAACAGTTTTAGCCAGACAGGCTTTTTTACACAAATAGAAACTAAAGGGATAACTTCTCAGAAACTGAGTGTCCCTTTTGCTGTAACACCTGTATCTGATAACATGGAAGAGTGAGGAACACCGATCTCCTAAACTATAAGATATTTTGATATTCAGTGGTGTACTGGTGATATCAGTGTTATGCTTGTCTGAGGACCTCTCCAGTGAGGTGTTCAAACTTGAAGTGGGAGAAAGGAGGGTGGTGAGCTGGGACCACAGCCAGTGGCTTTGGTGTTACTCAAGACAAAGTTGTTTACTCTGTAGGTACTGCCATTTAAGTCAGTGGAACTGTGCATTCATAGAGAATACCCTAAACCTCTGAAAGTCAGCATGTGGGGATGAACCAATAAAGAATGAAATAATGTATTTCCTTTCACATGCATATTCCTAGCACTTGCCAATGTTTTTGATAAAAAATATGTACTTTTTTTTTGTGCTGTTTCCTTTTTTGCATCTACAAATGGAATAAAAGGTTTGATAAGAAAAACTGAAAGTGCAGCGTGTTGTACATTGGATCAGCAGCTCTGAATAGTTTTTTTGCATTGTCAAAGTTTAGTTTAAAAGCTGCTGGACTAAATTATGAGTTGGTTAAAGGAGATTAAACAAGGCCTAGGAAAAAAATCCTCCTAATATTTTTTGCCATGGTTAATGAAATACGTTGCATATTGACACAGACTTGCTGTTGTTTTTTTCCCTAAAAAACCCGACAAAAATGAGTTTCATGCATTTCAAGATGATTTGCTAGTTAAAAAAAAAATAAAATTTATTCTGGCAGTTCTGAGAGACCTTGATGATTGCACTAGTAGATATGCAAAACTATTATTCAAATCTTTAGTTTGATTTGAGGCACAGGGAAAGAGAGCAGAAAGAAAAGGCAATTGCAGACCACCTCTCCTGACTTAGAGCTGTTGCTGTAGGGAAAAAATGAGAATTAGTCAAAAACCAATCTGATACCTTTTAAAACTATTTCTTAAGATGCATTGTGAGTTAAGAGACACTTTAAAATGACTTCCAGTAACTGAAGCAATCATTCTATCATTCTCTTCCTTGCAAACACGTCCATTGCCTAATACTTTGGGGGTTTTTCTACCCTTCAGTTGTGTAAGAACTCAAATTTAGCCAGCCCATTAACTTGCCTAATCACAGTTAAACAGACTTTTGAAAAAAAAACCCTATATCTGCAAGGACTCATGCCACACAGGATGAGTGAAAGAAGATGATAAAAGTTGTTTGATAATATATTAGCATGCTAATAACAGAAGCTGCAGAATGGACATCTTCTGAAGAAAGGAGCCTTTTCCTTCTGAAAGTCAGCACAACTTCTATGCAGATGTGTGTTGCACATTCTATGGGTTGGTAGGGTTTTTTTTTGCCCCTCTTCCCTCATATGGCAAACACTTAAACTGGGTTTGAGGGGTGAAGAAATTAAAATCTGTCAGGGGATGTTTTAGCTTTTAGCTGTTACTTTGGTTTTATTTCCTACTGAAGCTGAAGCTTCAGAACCCACACTACCAACCATCTACCAAACAGTCCTTTCTGAGGAGGACAAGGAAGAACTGGCAACCAGGGGTACTTTGGTCCTTCTAAAAAGTTGTCCTGGTTTAGGGACAATGGGGATACAATTCAATATGACAAAGTCACCCCAGGACAAAAGTGTAAGACAGCACAGCATACATGTTAGAGAAAAAAATTCCCCTATTACAAAATATAAAGTTTAGTATGTAATGGATATGCATATGGGTCTCCATTTCATCTTGAGGGGACTTTTTTTTTTTTTTTTAATCACAGGTTTCATTTCAGAGAAATGTCAGTGGGACAGTTGCTTCCTCAAAATGAAGGACTAGACTGTGGACACACTTGCACATTTGAGCAGGTATCTCTGGCACATGTCTTGGGACAAACTTCTTGAAGTAAAGGGATAGCTCTTAAGATCCAGATACCTTTTTTTTCTGGAGGCTGAACTGAGTAGCTATGCTAAACTGCTGCTTTTCTGATGTTTTGAATACACAGCCCAAGTTGCATTGTTAATATTTCTTGAAAACAAAATATGTTCTCTAGAGTAGCTATTTGAAATTGATTTGAAAAAGGAAAGAGTTACATGGGGTTGTACTATGCTAAACTGCTGCTTTTCTGAATACAATATACAATACAATATACAAGATACAATGAAGGCAGGAAACAGTGTAATTTAATAGATACTGTATGTGGTGATTCTGGTTAATAAATTTCCAGTGTAATGGGATTTTCACATGGAGCCATGCTGTTTGTTTCTCTAATATGTAAGAAGGCAACAGCAGATCTATCTTCCTCCACGTTTTTAGCATATTATGTAATGTCTTCATAATGGTTGAGCCAAAGCAAGTAAAGGCCAGCAGAAGACAGCTTCACCATCACGCCTTACAGTGCATACATTGTTAGGGCACCAAGTCTGAACAACAAAAAGTAACATTTTACTGTGTTTCTTAGAAATAGTGTTAGATGTGAACAGAAAATGAAAAAACCTAACTGACAGTGTTTCTCTACTCAATACTTTGCTGAAAGGCACAACCCTACTGAATAGAGAACTATGGCATGCCACTCAGTTCAAGGCAAAGATACAGCATGGAAGAGCTGTTCTTTTATTCATGAGCTCCCACGTGTGAATAACATTTACGTAAAACGTTAACAATTCACTTGCATGGTACGTGAGAAGTATTTCCCTCACAAGCATGCCTAGTGTCCCAGGTGTCTCTGAGCAGTAAGAGCTGAGCTCAGGCACCACCTGCACCAGGAAACTGGAGCCCCAGACCCCTTGCAGAAGGGCAGGGATAGCCAAGGTGTCCAACAAACACCCGAGGAGGGAGTGTGCTCTGTTCTTCTGCTCCTGGGGAAGCAGACGGCCTCCACCTCCTCGTCCTGTGCTGGAGGCTGGCACAGGCCCGCGTCCTCAGCCTGTGCTGTGCGGAATATGTCTCTCGCACCTCAAAGGTGCCAAACTTTGGTGCCGTGCAAGATGTCCATTTTCTCCGCTGGTAAATAGCAGCGAGAGTGGGAGCCAGTGCCAGGGGTACAGCCAGCGAAGCGACACTTTCCCATTTCCCCTGTGATGTAGGGAGGAAGGGGGAGGTCCCAGGCCAGGCAGCAACCGGGAATATTGCGATAGGTGCTTCCCTAGATCCGGCATATAGTGGCGACCAGCAAAAAAAAAAAATTCCCCCGCGATATTTCTCCTCCTAATTAAGCATAATTAGCTTTGCACTTTGTTGGTTTCGGTTTTCCTTTTACAAGCGAGAGAAGCTACATTCCAGGAAACACTTGGACGGAAATAATAAAGTGTCGGTGCCTTATCGGCACGACCTCTCCGCTGCCTCTCACGCCCGAGGAGGCCGCGGGCAGCGCGGCCCTGCCCGCACGGAGGGGGATGAGCCCGCAGTGTCCGGATCCCGCAGTGCCCGCAGCCCTCGCACCCCGCCGCCCCCGGCCCAGCGCCGCCCGCCCCGCTCTCCCCCAGGGGCGGGCCCGTGCCAGCGCCGCGCACCT
>VZTT01040354.1:48455-72296 GCA_013400855.1 Buphagus erythrorhynchus | reverse complement strand
TATATACAGATATATGCATATATAGGTATGTATAATATATGTATACACATATACATAAACACATAGACACATAAACATATACACACATTTATATATATATGTGTATATATACAGATATATGCATATATATATACATATATATATATACACGCTTGGCCACAGCCTCCGTGGTGGAGCCTCGGGCAGTGGCAGCAGGCACCTCCAGCTTTGTCGCCCTCAGATGGTGATTTTGTTTTTTGTGTTTAGGTTATTTTTTGTGTAGGTTTGTTTTCCTTTTTTTCCCCCAGTTCCAAGCCCTTCAAATGCTGCGTGTCAGCCCGTCAGTGTGCTTTTGCACAACGTGAAAGTCAGTGTAGCTCCACATGCGCTGGGGTATGGAATGTCCGCAGGCGTCCAGCCTGCTGAGGTGTCCCTGACCAGCCCTGGAGGGTGGTGGGAAGGCGATCCCCACGTCTGGGAGAATGGTCTCTCGTGCTGGCTGTAGCCTAAATTGTGCCAGGGCTTAAGTTAGAAGTTAATCAGAAGCAGCATGCAGGATTTTCAGACTGATTTTATACTTCTGTTTCATTTGGCAGGACACATGGAGCAGTTGCTGTACGTGTTGAGGTGTTTAATTTGCTGGGGCATGGTTCTGTTGCTTGGGTTTTGTGCGTTTTTTGACAGAGTGATATCATTATGTTTAATATATTCGAAGGTGTGGGAGGTATAACTCAAGCACTGACCAGCACATTTTTAAATAGTAGTGTTTGTCAGAGCATGCTGGTCAAATTCTAGCACAGGTAAATGTAGTTGCTCCCATCCACCCTGTTCCAAATAATTTGACCTGAAAAATTATTCTAAACTTTCAGTCCAGATATATCATGTGACAATACAGACTAATTAAAGGACAAACATTCAAGAAAGGGATAAGAACTCATGGTGGGCCTTCAGTTTAATGTGAAATAGAAGGTGAAATACATCAGGATATTTTATTATGTACCCACATAAGGTGACCTGGCATCACACATGCCAGACCATGGTAAAACCACAGAAATATGACAGTTCAAGAGTTCCGGAGGGAAGCCTGGTCTGTGGGGAATTTCTAGGAAATGCAAGTATGTACATTGTCTTTTTTGAGTAATAAAATTGTAAATGCAAAACATACCAGACTTTCTAGAACTGTTCATTAAGAAATGGTACTGCCAGGTTCAGATGTTTTATGAAATAAACACTCATTGCTATTCTTCATTAAGGTACAAATTAGTAAAAATGTGTGCATATTTGAAGGTACATTTCACCTGTAATGTTGTCATGGTAAAATGCTGCCCTTGGAAACCCACATCTTTGCATACAAATTGTGTAATTCTGCTTATATGTTTATTTACAAGCATCTTTGAGCAAACAATAAGTGCTCATGTAGATTTTGTGGATGCAGTGCTGATTTTGAGGAAAACTTGGCTTCAGCTGTGTCGGTTACAAAGATGAATTAGTGGTGGCTATTCTGCACTGTGAGGAAGAAAAAAAAAAGTAGAAATAATAACAATTTTTATAAGAAGCGTAATTGCTGAACAGAAAATAAAAGCCGTTTTTATGATAAAGCAATAGAGAAAACTTAACTTCTGTGTTAGAAATGTTCCTGTTTCAGGTACAGCCTTTCTCTTTCCTGAAAAGACTTGTTTTGCAGAAAACTTCCCTCAGTCCTTTGGTGAACCTGTGTTCCCTGCTTCTTAAAAAAGCTTGTTAGAGCATGTGCTCATCTGGAATGGAACAGAAGATTTTTTTTTAACTGTTTGGCTCTCAAGAAATACCCACAGAATCTACCTGCAACAAGTACATGCCAATCCCTTCCCACCCTTCTCCATAAAGGAAAGTATAATCTGCTGGGGTTATGGGTTTCTATTTTAGGTGAAGTGACAGGGTGATGTATTTCAGCTCTAGAGCTGAGCATTATTTTAAGATTTTTATTTTATTGAGCAGATTCCTTTCCTTGGTTCCTTGTTAAACCCTCATGAATTTTTGGTGGTTGCCCTTGCAATTTGATATTCTTACATTCACTTTTTATATTCTGGCCTTTAGTTTAAACAATATTGTTTTCTGTTGGACTCCATTCTGTGGATGAGTTGTTTTTCTGAAGATGTCATTATCTGAAGGATCCTTGCCTTGTTTATTGAAGAAAGTGGAAAAAGCATAATGACTAGTGCTAAAACTGGAATTTTAAAAAAGGAGATTCATATGCAGACAGTTGAATGCTACCCTGATGAACCAGGGGTGTTTTTCACGCCTCTGCATATTTCCTGTCTGATGAGAAGCCAGTCATTTAAAATAGATTTTTCAAAAGCAATCATTCATTTTCATGTTCCTTATTTTGAGGTCTCTGTCTTAAGAACCTCAATCTGATTTGCAGAAATGCAGAGTTTTGCTAAAACAGGTGAAAGCAATGAATCACCTATATTTTAAGCAGTCCCTGAAAAAAAATTATATGACTCTGAGTAGTCAAATTTATTGGAAACACTTGATATGAATCTTTCCATACCTCAATTTCCCACTGTATAAAGTGGAAGTAATAAAAATACACCGTTTGCAAAACAGGCTGATGTGAAGTAATTTCATTCTTGTTTGCAAAGAATTCAGATGGACACTTAGGTAATCTGGTTGTGTTAGACAAGCCCATGAGTGAATTCAGAAAATAACATGAAAGAAATAACCTACAGAGCCACACTTCAAACTGTGAAGATTTTTCAAAGTACTGAACAACTGCTTAGCCAGGAAGAACTTCATCATGTGTGCTGAATAAGGTGGGAGTCTTACAGGAAAACAGCAATCCATAGCATAACCCAAAATTCTGTCTCACTTCAAAACAGAAGGAGCTTAAATCAATAAGAAGGCAACCTGTTGGTGACTAATTAGGTGATATTTCAAAATAGTTTAATCTTTTTTAAGAACTTTCAGCAACTTTTTTTTTTGGTTGTTGCATTTTAGCGCTTGATGGAAGCATGTAATTTTTTACTTGAGTTAAAACATTCTTCTATCAATGACCACGATATGTTGAGATA
Source organism: Buphagus erythrorhynchus (assembly GCA_013400855.1). Taxonomy (NCBI): domain Eukaryota; kingdom Metazoa; phylum Chordata; class Aves; order Passeriformes; family Sturnidae; genus Buphagus; species Buphagus erythrorhynchus. Next base: position 69,264 of record VZTT01040354.1, on the reverse strand, counting down.
AAAGGTGTAAAAAGGACTGTGAAGTTCTTGATCTATTGCATGATCTTGTATGTAGGATGATCAATAAACCCTCTTATTCATTTGGCAGACTAATTTAAAGTCTGTAAAGTAGGACTAGTCTCTTATGTTAGCAGGAGTAACTGCTTGTAAAGTACTTGTTAATTTTTGAACTGTTCTCATTTTGGGACTTTTGTGGTAAATAATAGGGGTGGACTTTATTTTTTGGATTCCTGTCATTCTTAGGAAGCTTGTTCAAAAATTACCAATATTTAATGCAAACAGTTGTGTCGCTGTTTACACATGTGTGTATAAACACAAGGTTCATTTTTAATAGCTGCTGGGCTCTTCATTTGCAGACTGCCTCCGATCTTACCTGCAGGTTCTTAGAATAATTTCTGTTGGACTTGATAGCCACAGCAACCAAGTGTCATTAGCAATTTTAGCTAATCCTGCCTCCTTCTCCAGGGCATTACAACACGTGCTCCCAAACAGATCCTTGCAACATTTTATTGCTTAACTATTTTTCTCTCTTTCGGTCAGGAAAATGAAGAGATTTTCTGCTTGGTTAGTTCAGTCCAAGCAGCAAAGCTCTGGGGGATTGTGCTGTGGTGGAACACTGATGGAAGGGAACAAGGGTCTGCATATCACTTACTGGAGTGCAAAGCCCTTCAATTTATTTACAGTGCAGGTGGAGGTGGGTTCACTCTTAAGACTGACAGATGAGCCCTGCAGGTCTTACCATGGTCACTTAGAGCATCATCACCCCCAGCATGAGGATGGCCTAACACAGATGTCAGAAGAGACCAGGTGCCCACTGAGCTGCTCAGGTTGGTGTCTGGCATTTTAGCTCAAAGCCACTACACGAGCAGAGTGAAGGGCAGTAGCTTTGCCCTGGAGTAAAGGGGCGTGGGCACGTGTTCCCGTTTGCCAGATTGTCTCATCAGGAGGAATACATGCTGGTGTAACACTTTACACCACCACAGCATTATTTACCAAAGTATATTGCTGGAGTGTCAAAAGACTGGTCTGTGCACTATGACACCTCCAATCTGGGAACATTTTCTCTTGTGCTGGCTTTGCTGTGGTGGCAGCAGCCTCTATAAGAAAGACAGAGCAGACAAGTAATCATTTACACTACAGCAGCAAGGTTTGGCAGAGCACCTACTTAATGAGGGGCCCTGAGTGCCCTAAAATGAAGACAGCATAATGCAGAATCTTGAAGCTAAGATTTCTGGGGTCTTAGAGGACTGGGCTTAAAGCATGCTAGCATTCATTGTCTGGTATATTTTGGCTGCATTAAACTTATCTAAATGAATAGATTCTTTCTTGCTGCCAGGGAAGAGCTTTTGTCTGAAGACCATGGAAAATGTGCACACTCTTCTGAAGATGGTCCCCTTAAATGTGCAATAACAAAAAATGCCTTCCTTCCCCTAAATATTTTGAGAGAAGAATGCACTTTCCAGATTCTTTCATTTTCCTGGACTGCTCCTTCTCTTTCACCATCTGCTCAACTGTGACCTTCTTTCTGGCTTGGAAGTGCTGCAAGATCTTTCCTTCAGTCCTCATCTGCCTCATTTCTAACTGCTTGCTGAAGTGTTTCATGCAATTCATGGCAAGAGATCACTCACTGACCATGTGACTTGACAGATTTGTGACACCCGTCTCTTACTATTTCATCATGTGTTGCAAACCTTTTCATGAGAAAGTGGAATCCCTGTTGGGAAGTATGGACTGCATTAATAAATACTGTTTTGCAGCTAGTCCAAGTTTGATGATTGATGAACATATGTATTTTAGTTTCACTTGTCCCTACATATCTGTAATTATTTTCTGTCACACTCCCACCTTTTGCTTTTTGTGTGCATACCAAGAAGCAGATCCAGTTGGTCTAGCAGTTAGCTGCTGCTAAAAGAGGCACAGATACTGCCTTTCCTCTGCCTTGGCTGTACTGCACATTCCTACTGCTTCTCTCTTGTGTCCCTCAATCTTTGATTGTCGAGTAATATGTAACAAAAAGCCCGATTAATTTCATGTTACTTGGATCTAAAATTAATCTCTGATATTATCTCGTAAGAAATTCCCTGTGAAAAAATGAGGACTTGGAGAAAATTTTTTTACGTGTTTTGAGCTCCCTGACATAGGCAATATAGATCTACTGTTTTTATCCATCACAGAATGGCAAAGGCTGGAAGGCCCCTCTGAGGGTTATCTAGTCCACCTCCTAGCTCAGAGGAAGGTCAGCTTGAGTCAGGTTTTGAATATCTTTGAGGATAAAAACACCACAGCCTCTCTGAGCTATCCATGCCAGTGTTTGAACACCCTCAGAGTAAGAAAAATATTTTTTCCTAATATCTTAAAATTAAGAGATCTCTGCAAGTTAGACTACTGTGAGTTGATCTGAGTTTTCCTTCAAAATGGTCTGGTGGCTATAGTGCAAACCAATGACATTCATCTACTGAGTTGAGGGGAGGTAATGCAAGTGATAACACCTTCATCTAGTACTATAGCTAATGACTCCTCATCCTAGATCCAGAGGCTGTCTCTGAATAAGGACTTGGAAAGCATCAATATAGTTTAGAAATCTGATTTAAGTAAAGCTTTCCAAATCCTTTTGTAGCTAGATCCAGAATAGAAATAATTTATGTATTTATTTACTGTGACTTCTATATTTTATCATAATATGTTGGATATTTTTGTTTGTTTTGCAGTATTCTTTGCTGTGAGAATAACTGATTTTTTCAGCTAAATGTAGTTCTAATGTTTATGTAGCAAGCTTTATAGCCATGATTTCCCCAGCCTGTATTTTGATGGCAGTATGATAGTGCAGGCTGTATCTGTGCCACATAACAAATCCTATAGTGTTCTGTGACTGAAAACAGACTGAGACATGCCCAACCTGTTGTGCTGCATTCATTTGGGTGACCTGCCCCAGAAGTTATTTGACACATCAGTAAAGAAGGAATCCTGAATGCAACTGGATCCAGTGTTTGTGATATCTCTGCATGCTCAATGTCTCTGAACAAAATATATTTCTACAAAAAAGAATTACTCAGTAGAATAATAATTGTATGGTATGAATGCATAAGTTAGATTTCTTTAAGAGAAGGAAGTAGTTAATCCCTCAATAGACAGTACAGAGAGACATCATGAATGAGATAAGGTTTCTGCTCTGTATGAAGTTGGTAGGAAGAGAGGTCAGACATCAACATGTGGAAAAGGACCTATTTGACAAAGGAGGTAGTGTGACTGTGTGCAGCTGAAATATTGACAAACTTGAGCATGTTATGAAGTACATGAATATATGAGATAGGAATGGGGTGGGATTGGGAACTGTCATTAAAATGCTGTAAAACCAGAAGTTGCTGTGTTTAGAGATTCTTTTTCTATGCCTGTTTCTGTTGCTTTTCTTGTCAAGTTGTCTCCAAGAGGGGTTTAGGTAGAGTTTGAGTGCTCCTGTCTTAGGTTGAGCTCTGCAGAGAATGTGTCAGGAGATCTCCAGGAGCATGGTGGTACCCACAGCCCCCACATGGAGCCTCTGGGGGTCCTTTATAGCCAGAGTTAAAGGCTATGCCTCATACTCATCTGGAAGTTCTTAGCAAACTTTCCTCCATAGCCAGGAATGGGCCTAGATTGCAATGTTAACTATCTCAGAATGTTTTATATTTTTAACAAAAAATATTATACCAAGGTAGTCTTAACTATCAAACTGGGATGCGTTAAGTTTGCATTGTACATTGTTTCCTTTTATGTACTGTTTGTCTTTAACAGACTTGGCATGACTGCTTCCCAGGCAGTAAATACATTCTGGCATAATTGAAGCACTTCCACATCCTTTGTAGGTAAAACCTCAGAGATGGTATCTCTGGAGGGAGATGTTGGAACTGCCCCAGAAGTTGCCAACTGCTGTTTATCTGTTAACCAGTACCTGAGCTGCTGTCTTTCTGAATCACCATCCCAGACCACATCTGTATTTACAGTGACCCCCTCTGATCCATAGGTCATTACTTGGGCAATTGTAAAAACGGATCTATAAAAAATCCTGTGTTTTTTAATCTTATTTTTTAGTGCATTAGATGTGTTCAGCCACAAAAAGAAAAAGATGAGCCAGAGAAAGCAACTTGAAGACCTGGGTTTTATCCATGTAAAAATCCATGTAAGACAGTATATCTTAGTTAATTCTTAACAAGGTAGATTTCCCTCAGCAAGGTAGCTATATGGGATGCACTTCTGAGGATATACCAAATTAGTTCTGCTGCTGCAGCCAATGTTTATGGACATAAATTCATGGATCTTGATCCTGTTGCTGCCACTGTGTAAGCAGATTGTTTATCACTTTTTGTTTGGACAGGCACGGAAGCCTGCTCATATAATTAAAGTTATAGCATCTGCACAATAGTTATATACTTAAAATTACTGTGCCTTGGTGTCAAATTCCTCTATTGATCTTTAAACAAGCACAAAATGAAATTGAAAACACAAGCCATTCAGGCAAAAATTCCATTAAGGGTAGTAAAAAGTACAGGGTACCATGGGCTTTCTAGTGCAAGGGCAGGAGTACAACATTTTTCCTATCTCACAGGAAAGTTGCAAGAGTCATCTTAATATTATGTGATGGAAAAGGACATAAATCTATATGGATGAAGTGAATCTATGCATAAGCAATTAGCTTTTGCAGAAGAAGAGACATAGGTTGTAAACCCTTTGAAAAGCCTTTCTCCCATGCCATCAAGCAATTTAAACCACAGACTATTCTTTGGGGAATATTAAAGCTGCAAAAAGTAGCCTGGTCATAACTTTATGTAAGCGATAAATTAAATACAACTATTAACTCATGACTATTTGGAAAATAAAGGCACAGTTTGCCTTAACAAGGCTGAACTAGATGATTTATTTTGGGAAAACACTTGGATCCTTTTTTAATATGTTTTACAAAAAAGATATGTAATGTTTCAGGTGACCGCTGCAATCTGTATTTAAGCCTTTACTTGAAAAAAAGTTCAGGGATAAAAAAATTTCATACAAATATTTGTGGAATTCCTTATGTATTTCCAGGACAAAAATTATTGAGTGGATTTAAAAGAGATCCCTCTAAATATTAATTTTACCAGTAACAGAAAAACTTTCTAGAATGAGAGCTTCTCATCAAGCATAATCTTACTGCCTAAACAGTTGCTATTTAGTGAGATGCCTGACCCTAAATCTAACCATAATGGGACCTTGTAGTCCTCAATTACACAGATGGACTGTAGATTTAGTTTGACAACTTTATTTGTGATAAACTTCATTAGGAGTGCAATAGTATTCCTTGTTGTCTCCTTCTTCTGTGTGTTGCAAAGTCACAGTGTCCATTTTGTAAGTGGCTTTTGTAAATCAAAATGAGCATGGGGGAGCCTGGTCTGTACCCAGCCTCAGTGTCAGAGGTGGCTGTGACAGCGCTGAATTGTGGTGGAAGGATATTTAGGGGGGATGGCTGTGCAGGGGCAGTGAAACAACACTGCTGCCAGAGCCCGTGGAGGAGCAGCCAGGACCCCCTTCTGTGGCCATAGGGCCTGCAGGAGCCTCTCTGGACTGCAGGGGCTGGGGTGCACCTCTGCAAGCCACTGAGCTTGGACTATCTCCTTCTAAGTGACATCACAGCACTTTCCACCTGTTCTTGTACTGTGCTGTGTACACCTAGGAATTGCAGCAGGCAGTTTAATTCCTTGGGTACAGTAATGTGGGGTAAATGTGCTCCCAGGGTTAAATGGGGATTGGTGCAGGCTATTTAAGGGTGGGAAAGGTCAGACTCTGAGTGGGCAAATCTGTGTTCTTCATCACTTCTGAAAGGGAATCCTTCTCTTTCCTTTTGCTTACTTTGAATTTCAAAGGCTTGATACATCCTTGTCGATACCTTGTAGCAAACACCAGTTTCAGTCTATAGGTACAGAGACAGCTTTAGGAAAGGATAAAGTGACTTACTGTCAGTGATCCTACCTTCTTCACAGGTGCAACCAATTGCTACGTAAGAAGCAGGGCAGAGCTAAGCAAAGAGCAGAACTGAGCAGGGGTGGGGAGGTCTGGACCTTTGGGTAATGTGACTGCATGCTTTAGGAGTTACATCTCTGTGATTCAATTACTGAATCATTCCCCTTGTTCTGTTAGGTTGCAGAAGTGTAGTTCTGTCAGGGACTTGCACCAGGAGATAAATGTCATGGTTTAGCTACCATGTCTGGGAAGAATCTTCTAGGCAGGATGGTGGGATACTTAAAATTAAAACCCTAGCAGGCTTTGTATTTGTTCTTCATTTTTTTGTATGAACCTGCTCTCACCAAAGTTGGTGGGACGATTCACCTATTTAAATAATGTTTTCATTGGCGTTGCTTGCATTCATTTTTGTCATGTTGATGCTCTCTTTATTTTGCCCTGGCTGGTGGAAGCCCTCGGGTGCAGAAAGCAAATGGACAGGAATTTAAAGGAGCTTCTGACAGTCCAGCAGTTTCATGGTCAATTTGGACAGCCCCAAAAACAGGGTTGGAGGGAATGGACAGGAAAAACCAGACAGGAGTCCGGTCATGAGCAGAAAGCAGTGTCTAGCTTCCAGCCTTACTGAACTGTTTGTTTCTTGGTTACTTCATGAGAGGAAGGAACAGAGTGTTAGATGGTGATACTGATAATATCACCTGTGATTTAGGGTGTCAGGGGGTCTGAAGGCTGCCTGTATGTGAAAACTGTTGACACAAAGTCTGGGAATCGTGCAGAGCTTCAGGTTTGTCCTGCCTTACACAGAGCCAGAGAGCAGCCCTAAAAGTGGAACTATTTATGGGAAGTTGTCTGTTTTATCTTGTGACTTGTGGATGTTGTTTGTTGTTCACCCAGCCTCTGAGCCCTATCAGTTTGCATATAAATATAACTTTCCCAGATTTTCAAGTCTTCTGTTTTCCCAGAGGAATGTCTGTTCCTGGCATGTAGCCCTCTTTTTATCATATTGAAGATCACCTCACTCACTGAGTGTTGGTAGCTTCTGGTAGATGACCAGCAGCCTAAATATTGCCAGCTACCAGACCCCTCCTCTCTGCCCTCAGATGGAGACATCGTGGTTCACTTGATCCTGCCCTATATGATGCCCCATGCCTTCAGTTTCTTCAGCACAGCCCTGGCCATGATCCTGAAATACCTTGCCAAGGAGAGAGTGGTGGAGGAGGTTTGCCTTCCTTGCGATCTGAGTCAGGTGGCACAGGGAATCACAGAAGAAGTACTTGCAGGAGGGTAGTGGTGTGGCATGTGACTCTTCCATGTATCCAGTCCTTGTGTGTCTAATTGTCACAGACAATGCTAAGCGAATGTGCCAAAGCTGTCAAGATCACATGCTGTTTTTGCATATACTCCCCAACTTAGCCAAATACTGTATTGCTGGGAAATTTCCTCAAGAAACTCTAAAGGTTTAGACTAAATAATATCCATAAGTGACAGCTTAAATAGAGACACAGCACTGTGTTTAACCTCATAGTTACTAACCGATACAGGTTCTATAAATCACAACTTTCTTATGTTTTTTTAAAATAGGAATTTAATTTGCCATCTTTGGTAAAAGGCTTGATTCTGTATGATTTTGCTCTCAAACCAAGTCTCACTCTTGCTTGTTATTTTTTAGTTATTCAGAACTGCAATACATTTATACTTTGGTTAATGCATATGTGCCATGGCTAGTGACTGCTAGTTTAGCTGTTCTTAAGTTCTTGTACTGTTGCTTCAGGTCAGAAGGATCAAAGGTCTGGTATTTTAAGAGATTTGGTGCTACTAGATAAAAACATTTTGCATTCCATGCATGCTCAGTCTCTAAAGATAAGTAGGGAGGAATACTGGAAAACCCTGGTATCTCAATGGAAATGATAGTCAGAATGTAACTTACCTTGCATGGTGGTAGTTTGCATTCATCCACATACCTTTGGTTTTGTTTTCTACTTGTTATAAAACCTTTTGCACTTATTTTTAGTACTCATACAAACATTTGATGACTGCTGCTGTGAAGATTTTATCATTGAAACGATTGCTTCCTGAGCACTTCATTTCTTCAGGTAGTCCTATCAATGATTATAGCTTTGGGGGCTTTAAAACTGAAGTTACTTTAACATGCAGTAATGGTACTTGATAGTTTCCTCTGGGAGCCCAACCACTGTGCTAGCTAAAACAACTGTATGAAGAATTCTGTTTTCATGGCTCAAACACTTGTAATGCTGTCCCACCCAAATTAACCTCAGCATGAGGATGACTTTTAATCCATGAATGAGATAAGCAATGGAACTATTTGTTACTGTCCCTCATATGTGAAGGTATTTCTTTCAACCAAGTTAGTATTTAACTGTCTTTATTTTACTGCTAACAAAACCAAAATCGTATAATTATAAAAGAGACAGGTGTTTCAGTCTGTTGTACAAAAGAAAGGTATAGTTGATTGGCTCTGACCAGCTGGTATAGAATTCTGTTGGTGAGTTAAATACAGGGTATGAAAGGATACTTTTTTCTAAGTAAAGAAGATTGGCTGACATTAGGTGAAAAACTTTAATGGCAATTTCACTAAAATGAAATCTTAGTGCTGCAGTTCTTTCCGGCTGCAGTGTATTTTTTTGCAAGAAACCATCCCAGGAATTCATCCTAGCGTGATAGCAGGACTTTTTAAAAAGTATCAATTTCATCATGCATGTGCATGGATCATAAAATTATAAAGTATCCCAAGTTATCCCATCATGCTAATGCAGGATTTTTCTATTTTATGAGAGTCTTTGGATAATTTCTTCCATGATGCTTTTTCACCTCATTTCCATACTGCTGCGGCTAGCATTTTGTACCAGATGCTCTTCTGTCATTAAAGCAACTGCTTCCTGACTCTTTCGTGCATGAAAACTTCTCTACTATGTGTATCAGGTGACCCAATAAAATCTATTTCAAATCTTGCTCCTTTTCTATCATGAGACCATCCCAATTAAAAATACCTTGTTATGCTCCGTGCCCCCAAATATTCCGTTATTGTTTTAGCTTGAATACAGTCCTGTCCTTACATATGCCTGATATAGTTGATGAAGATGAGTGACATGTATTCAGTGCTATCTTACTTATTTGATATCTCCACCTCCTAGGGAGTCTGACTGCATGTATTTTTCTACAGAAAATCTATAAAAGTAGGGTCTGATAATACTGCCTTGAGTGGCTGGCCCCATTGTCTACATGTCTACATAAGCAGAGAGAGAGAAGGCCTATGCCAGATGAAAGAAATAATAAGTATCTGACTTCTCTCCATAATTAGAGGGAAACCAGTACATGATAGCTAAGACAAATATGAGCTTGTTATCAGCTGATAATATTGCTGCTTCTCTCCCCTTGTATATAGCAGCAACCAGATGGACAGAGACAATGGCCCTTCCCCCTGTTTGCGAGGGAACTTTGCTCAGTCCTGGACCATCTGAGTGTTTAACAGATTTAAGTTGATATCTGAAGCTTCAGGTGGAATTTTGCTTCCTCAAGAACTTACAAGTGTCTCATCAGTCCTACACGTAATACTTTCTTGGGTGGCTAAATAGGACTGAATACCAATGTGTATGTTACTAAATCCTTTTCCTGTGTCTGTAAGCAATATGCTCAGATGAGCAGTTTGAGGTCACCACCAGTGTTACCTGAATCCATACACACATCTACTTTGGGCCCTCATTCCCATCATATTTCTGTGGTGCAGTTTATGCTGGAGTAGATATATAGAGTGGTGGCCAGAAGGGGCAATGTGTGTTTACTTTCTCTGCCTTGGCATCACTCTCCCACTGCTCCTCTCAGTGCTCAAGCAGCCTGCTTTGGAGTCAGCTGAATAGCAGTGCTGGAGATGCAGACCTGGAAGGGACATGGAAGTGAGAGGGGAAAGCCTGCCTTCTGGCCCAGTCTTATCACAGAACTTCCTAGTTAGGTACCCACTTGGCCCTGGAAGTTGTCTTGTCTTTAGCTCTACAAATCCAAAGTAATTGAGCTGTTCAGGAAAAAAGTAGATCATGAAGGTGTGAAAGGCAAATATAATCTGAAGATAAATCATGCACAGTCAATGGAGCTGGGGCTATGAAGTTAATTTCCAGGAAAGATTAAATGAATCAGAAAGCAGACCCTTTTGAGCATGCATTGCAACATACCTACTTTGACAGAATTCTTCCCCTAGAGGCCCCTGGCAATCTGCAGACCTCCCCAGACTAAACCTAAGGGCCTTTCTGTAAATAAAGAGGGGACAAGCTCTGGAGGCAATCTGGATCTCTGTGAAAAGCCTCTTTGTTCCAGTCTGTGAGGGCTGGAAAATTTTTGGGCAGCAGAACTATGGATGCTGACAGGAGCAACTTCTCCTGCTGGTTTGGCTCTCTGATGGGAGAGCGAGTGGCTGGCTCTGCTGGTGGATCTGAGACCCCATCCCTGCAGCTGAGGGAGACTGGCAAACTTACCGGGGCATCTGGCAAATATAAAACCTTATGTAGTGTTTGGGGCTTGCTCTCCCTGACTGCTTTCTGCCTCTCATAGTGCAGGAAGGTGGATAGTTTCCAGCTGAAACTGCTGATGGAAAATTCCTGCTAAGGAAGAAGAACTAGAGGCTTAACTCTGGGAAAGACTGTAGTGATGGGCTGGGGCCAAACCTAGGAAGATCAGGGCATGGGCTGGTGCCATCCCACTGTTCCTGTTGTCTGTGAGGGATGCTGGGGTGCTTCTACTGCTGTCAGGATGGGGGATGGTGAGTCAGGGATCTGCACTGCTTTCTCTGGTTGTTCCTTTCTTTCTGCAGGAGGTGAAACTCATGAAAATGTCATAGCTCAGCAACCAAACTGGCCATGGTTACTGTTTGGAGAGGATGCCCTGTGAGGAGAATGCATAGAGCATCTGAATTACTTCACCACCCATGGAAATACTCTACAAATAAAGTTGTATTGTTTAGTTATAAATTTCATGCTAGAATGATTAATCTTGAATGTGTATAGGGGAGAACACCCAGCAATTAGTATTACATTAATAATTAATGACAGATTTGGCCAAATTTGAAAGTGTATCCTAAAGCTGAAACTCAATCCTTAGATTAACAGAATTTCTGACCAGTTCTAGGACTTGTAGACTTCCTCAGGCATTGTTGAAAAGGTTTTGTTTTCCTTAATTTTTCATATATCAATTTGATAATGTTACTTTCCTGTTGCTAGTGTTCCTGTTCCTCTGTTTATTGGTTACAAATCTTAAAAAAAAACCAAGGCTTTGGTTTTTGAGGGAAAAAGGACGTGGAGTAGGGAAACAGAGGAAGGCCCTTTGAAAGATTTGTGGAATTTGATAATGTTACAAGTGAGGCCAATCGCCATTTAAAAAATTGCTATTCAAGCAAGTATTTATTTCTGACAGAAATGGAGGAGTCCAAGGAAACCCTTGCCTGCATTTGTTCTAAGGCTCAGGATGTTCTCCCTGTTGTGTTTCTCCCTCTGCTGAATACTTTATCTTTTGCAGGTGTCAGTGGAGGGTTTCATAACACACTGCTTGGTTCACTGTCTTGCCCTGAGATCTTGGTGTAGCTTTGCATCTTTATAAATAAATCATTACCTTTCACAAATGAATCACCTATTGTTTGAGGTGAGCAGAATATTTTAATGGCATCTAAGTTAAGAATTGTGATTTTTAAAATGTTTGGTTTGTATTTCTGACCTGCTATAGTTAGAATTTATGTCCAAAGAGGTATAAAAAAAAAAAAATAAGACAAAAAAGCTCACTGAGCTGCAGCTGTAACAGAGACCCATGTCCTCGGTGTTGTTATTATTATTCATGACTCATTCTGTAACTGTAGGATGGAGGAGTCGCATTCTTTGGTAGCTCAGGTCTGGGCATTGCTGAAACACAGGACTGAAATGGCCCAAAGCTTTTTCCTGGTGAGAAATAACAAATAGAACTATGTAGTGGAGCATAGGGAAACAGCAAAATGTCAAGATGTGAAGAGATGTTTGTGTGCTTAGAACTCATCTGGTTTTCTACTGTACCAGTTGGACATCTCAAAGCTGTTCCTGCTCACTGCAGATCTTGCCATAAACACTCCTGGAGGCCAGGCAGTCTCACTTGCAGCACATCTACCTCAATATTGGTCAGCATGGTGTGCTGCAGGCATCTTGTACATCCTTCTCAGAGCCTGCTGTGATACTCCTACGATATTTTAAGAGTTCTCTCTGTTGAATTAAGAACATCTAATGGAGGCTTTGCTGATCCTTTTTGGAAAAGGTCCTTTTTGGCTCTTCTCTGAGCCCTTTGGGCTCAGCACTACACTGGGAGGCATGCAGGGTTTTGCTTTGCTCTCCTTTTGGGAGCGGGATCTCCGGGAACAGTCATGCACCTCATTCCATGCTCAAAATAGCAAAGCTCTTTCTGTGGAAAAGTAAACTTTCATGGTTCCTGAGGAAATAAATGCTACTGAATAGTGCTAAGTGGGCTTTAGTGCATGCATATGACAGGGAGGACACATTTAAAAAAAAAAAAAAAAAAAAAAAGGCTTCAAAGATTGTTTAAGAACAAGTTAGTGAATGTAGTGTGAAATAAGAGTAAAAGCATTTCTCCTGGCCTCTACCACCCACTTGGCTGAGGGCAGGTTGAGAGGTAGGACTAGATGCATTGAGAGGGCAGAAATGCACTGAGGTGCAGGACACCAGGGTGCCTGGGACTGCAGGGTCCCTGGCTCAAATGGGAAGTCTATGTGCTCATTGAATCCCACCCAGAGACACCAAGGAACATGTCTGGGGGAGTTGAGTACACACAGATGCTTTAAGCAAACAGCAGCAAAGGGAAGGGATGAGGGGTGAGCCTGCAGGGCTTTTTCCCAGGAACCATGCTCTTGTATTTAGTAACTTGAGCAAAACTCTGCTGCATCCTAAGATGAAACATACTTGTTTTGTACTGCACTCTGCTTCTTCACATCCCCATCAGGACTTTTTCTGGTTTGATGCTGACACAATATTGCTAGATGGTGATTGCCACTTGAGGACTAGTACAGATGATTTTATATTTCATAACAAATCTATCACAGGATTTGCTAAAATGAAGTCTCATTCCCAGCTAGCTTTCCCAGTCATACAATTATACAATTTTGTTTGCTGTTGTCTTTTTTTTTTCATGTTTGTGGTATCATATTCCAGACTAGATTTAAACTCTGAATTTGCCAGAACTTAGATACATTTGTATTTTAAATATACATTGGGCCTTTTAACAGAAGTCACACCATTTTTCAGATCATATTCACAGAGTTTTAAAATATAGCTTTGTTCGTGGTTACAGACATAAGCTGTATGGTTGAGAGACTTTGTTGCTCTGTGTTTATATTCTGTCAAGCTCAATGGCACCTGATCCTGACCGAGTGACCTCTTTGTTACTTCTGAGCTAGAAATAATACCTGTGCCTGGTACAGGTCATCCTGCTCCTGCTAAATGTTTTTAAGATGAGTCCATAAGTGCTTGAAGTGTAAGAGTTTGGATGTTATGTAACAATTATGTTCTAATGGCAGAGTATGGTGGATGGTCTTAAGAAGACTCTGGCTCTCACACTGTTGGAAATTTCCCTTGAAATGCTACTAAGGCTTTATTTTCTGAAATGCAAAGTCCACATACAAGCTCTCTCCCAGCAAGGACAAACTCCAGCATTGCTCCCATTTCAAAGGTTTGGCCTCTGCAAGTAACCTCCAGTTAGATACATCAGTGATGTATTAAGGGGTTTTGTTGCTCCCTTATTTTCTTCTGACAGTAACTCCAAAAAAGGGGCTTTTTCAGAGTAGGAAAATTGTTTCAATCCTCTTTTCATTCAGTTTTGTGGTCTCTTCATTTCAATGATTAAGGACTTGGCAGGGCTGGACTTCTTTTTTGGTTTGGACGATAGCTTTGGTTTGGAACATCCCAAAATAAATTACGTCCAAAAGTTTCCTCTTTGTCTGCTGTGATTTCAAAGCAATTTTCATGGCTCAGTTCAGGGCTGCCTAATAGAAGAAAATAGAAGAATAATTACTGCCTGCAGAGCTTCTAGCACAGCAGTTGTTTAAGTAGCTGCAAAATAATTTAAGGTACAGGCAAATTTCTTGTTCCCTGAAGAACTATGTGCTTTGAGCCAAACATTTTTCCTTGAACTAGGCACACAGGTCCCGTGGCAGTCAGGTAGCAGGCACAGCCCCAGTGTTCCAGCAGTACTAGCAAGGGCACCACTGGCATTTCTGCCCATCTGAGGTGCAAAGCTCACCCCCATCGACACTGGTCTGTGTGCTGGGTGTTGTGGCTCCCCATCACTCCTGGAAATCTTATAATTTCAAACCTCACATTGAATAAAAAAAAATTAAAATTAGATTGCTCCTCCCTCTGGGAAACCCACAGCACTCAATAAGTTCAGACCTCAGCCTTGGCCCTGGCTGTGCAAAGCAGACAGAGAGCTGCCCTAATGGAGCAGCCAAGATTTCCTGCTCATGTAGGGGAAATTTCACAATAGACATTCCAGCACAGGGCCAACCAAATGGTGACATGTAGAGAAGGGAGGGCAGTGAAGCAGCTGATCTCTGTCCTGCTCCTCACTGGAGCAGTCCCACTGCTATCCAGTCAAGGAGGAACTTAGGGGGATGAGAGCTTCATCAAGATGATTTAAATCATCAGCAGAAATAGCTTTGACTGAATCATGTGGTAAGTGACTTCTTTCAAGCTGACTTCTTGTAAAGTGCATGTGAAAATGCAGTGACCAAGAGAGTGTTTACCTAGGCAGTGTGGAGATCCACCAGTGGGCTTTGTCAGATGCCACAGCTTGCAGAGAATCTCCTGTTTTACAGGCATAGCCACAGAACATGAGACACCAAAAAGCAAACTCATAACTGAAGTCTTTGGTGGGTATAATGAATGAAGTTTCATTTGCATAATTTATCTTGTTGACTAAAAAGACTATTCATTTGTTCAGGATTAAATTAATTTCTATACTCACCTGTAAATTTGACCTGTTCAGATCTAGTGTTACCACAGTGACTTTATTTATCTTAGTTAAAAGCCAAAATCCTTGTCATTTCAGGGAAACAAAAAGCCACTTAGTGACAGTTACTAAAAATCATTTAAGCTTTCAGCACATCAGCACCTACACGTTGTGGAAATAGAATGGTGGTAGCCTTGCAAGCCCATACAGAATTAGTTAAGAGAGGGGCTTTCTAGAGGCTCTCAGGACACGCTCGCAGTGGCAAATACGGCAAAACCAGGCCAAGCCCTCTGGCCATAGGTTGTCCATCTGTGGTCAGCAAGCCAAATGTGCAAGAATTTGCTCAGAGCAGTGGGAGCACTGCTACACATCTGGGCTTCAGTGGTCTTGCAGCTGGAGGGATCAATGCTGAAGCATTTCACACCTGGCATCTCAGACCCAGTAACCATCTGTATCCTTATGTGATTCAGGGAGCCAAAAGCCACAGGATCTCAAGTCTAAGCTATGGGGGAATTTACTTGGATGGAAAGTGTTTAGTGGGTGGGAAAATGGACCATCCATAGCACAGGTTTTTGCTGGTGCTTTTGGTGTCCCAGGGGGTGCAATTATCCCACTAAAGACCTCAGTGAGTTGTGTTTTCCATCAGAGAGACATGCTATTAACATGTTATTAGGTAATTTTCTATGTAAAACTTTAAATTCTAATTAGGGGATGTCTTAACGGGTCAAGTACAGAACATCCACAGATTATCCATGGATAATTTAACAGGAAATAACAAAGAAAAGGTGACATACCTAATTGATCTAAAGTGAGGGTAATAAATGTAAAAAATAACGAGAATATCTGAAAACTTGTTTTGTTTCATTTCCTCAGATTTGGTGTGTAGTCATTCCATACTGGGAGCACTCATGGAGTACTAAGGAGGTACTATTTAATTTTAGTAAAAATAAACTGTGTCTTCTCCCACCCCCTTAAAATAAAAAGACTTACAAAGAAACATCCTTTCCACTGATTATTTTTTCAGACTGGTGAGATCTTTCATTTTTAAAGTGTTTCCAAGTTGTCTTTGTCCAATTATCATATTATTTCACTCAATAGATAATGTGTTTGTGATGGAAGATGCTAATTTTTTCCCTACTACAAAGAACGAAACAAGTTACTGAAATGAAGCAAGTTACCCAAGTTTTTATGTTGTGTTAGCACAGGAATTCTGTTTCTTTGCCTAATCCCTAATTGATAAACTTGATGAAAAAGTGTACATATTCTATAATTGTACAAGCATGAGGTATTTATGTGTCTAGCCACTGAACAAACCTATGCCAATATATTGGACAGCCTATTCAAATGGGAATAGAACAGCACTGAAAAATAGCCATGAATGAGAGATATAAAGAGAAAAAGGAAATAAATAAACGGAAATCAACTTGTGTTAGGAGTGACTTTGACTAAAAACTCACACCTGCCCTTGCAGGGGATTGCCTCATGGTGTCGGTCAAAGGTTCCTGTCTTGCACAGGCATCTCTGTTGTTGATGTTCTTTTTTCAATCCTCTGCTGCAGTTAAGAGAGTTATGTTGGGAGGATAAATTGATTATTATAATTGTTCATTAATGCACTCTTATTTAATGTACTTTGAGAGGTTATATTCTTCAGAATGAAGATAAATTATGGTAACTCCAATTAATGTCACTGCAGCTAAAGGGATGTAAGCATTTCTATTAATATGGAGCAGTTTTCTGGAGTTTTATAATGAAGCTATAAAAAATTACTGGAACTTAAGGTACAAGTTTCCAGTATATTTTATGCACACAATATTCCCTTGAATCTGATCTAATTGATAGATATATCAAATCTAATAAGATATAAATAAAGTGGAAAGAATCTACTGAAGGCAGAGATTCCTGCTTGTAGAAATGGAAGTATACAAGGGGAATATATATACACTGCTTTCTCTTTACGTTAAGGCAGGTGGACCTGTGGTGGTACATGTGACAGGCATTTTGCTCAAAGGGATCTTGCACCCTGGGCTGGTGTCTTTATCAGGATTCCTGCTGCCCTTTGCATCAGTCCATTCTCTGCACCTAGTAGCTCTTGATGCATGGTTAACTTATAGTAAAGCAGTGTTGAATTTATTAAGCTCTGTTTATATTCTTGGAGGAGCTCACAAGGAGCTTGCACACAAAAGCAGCTGACCTTGGAATAAAAATAAACAATTTAACATTAAACTCAGATCCCATCCTAAAAAGTCAGAGTAAGAAAATGCTGGCCCACCTTTAAAAATTGTGCTGACTTTGGATATTTTAGTGTGAGATGCTAGAAAAACAAAAATAACTCAAAAAATTTTAAATTACAGAAAAAGAAAGGATGAGAAAACAACTAACTATGTTATCCTGATGTACTGAAGTTTTTCAAAGGTACTGCCAAAGGAGTTGCAGAAAAAACTGACCCAAGCTTTTAGAAAACTTGGTCATTTTTCTCACAAGAGGAACATACAGAGAGAGGATGTCTATTTAATGGTTTTTAAAATATATTTTTCTCCTTGGATTACAGATAATGAAAATATTAAGGTACTTGTACTAGCTGGTTAGCGCACCAAAGTCAGCACCAAAGCACTAAGGAGCTGTTAACTTGAATTCTGATACAAGTTCTGCAGGGAAAAAAAAAAGTCTGTTGAGTAACAGCTTGTCTGATCTGATAACTGAGACTGACAACATGATGCAGAAAGGGGCAATAAAGATGCTCTACTTACAAAGCAATCCATTTGGTATCTCCTGTCTTCCTGAATATAGAATGGTTTTCTGAAATCATGACAAAACATTGATGAATGGGCACATGCATTATTATAGCAGTCAATCTCAAGGTAATGAGATACACAAAACTCCTAGTTATATTGTAATCCTGTCAGTTATGAGTGTATTCTAAAAACAGAAACGCTAACAACAAAGAAAAGGGAAAGAGACAAGGTAAGATGAGCTCAGAGCCTCACAACAGCATTGTCTTAATGCACCAAGGAATAAAGTATTTATTTACTTTGGTCATAGTTCAAGGGCCTAGCATCTTTTCAGTTCCCTTTCTTTTCTGTATTCCCTTGGTCTTTTTAAACATTATCTAAGGGGTTAATGGACTTTTCCTTTATTTTCCTCTTTTATTCTGCATATACAGAAAAGTAAGATGTGCCAAACAAACCACATGATACTAATGTCAGCAGGTATTTGTAAGTGAATGCAGGTTTTAGAAATACAACTGAGTGGAGACTTTGTTGTTTGACTTTAAAATTGTGCTAGTCACCACTTTCTAATTCTGCCAATCATTGGAATAAAAAATTACAGAGAACTAAAGCATATACATGTACAGAATATTATAGGTTAGGGTATTGTCATTTTTTCCCCTGATGGAGATGGGCCTAAAGACCCTATAAAAATTATATATTATGTCTATATAATTGCATGTATATATATAAGTTATAGCTGTCGCATGAGAAGCCTATAGTCTAAACAACTAGCTCAGAAAACTCAGGCTTTGATCAATAGTAGAGTGAGGATGGCTCTGGAGAGAGGCATGCTTGAAACACACCAGGAAGAAATTGACCTGCTTCCTTGAGGTAGTGTGCAGTCTCATTATTCTATTACCCTTCTGTTGGCACTTTGCAGTTCAAAGGAACATAATGATGCTACTTCTGTCTAAAACAGGGGGAAAAAAGATTAAATGCTATAAGGTTAAACTGAAATGTATCTCTTTTTGAGAAATAATTTGTAGGTGCTTTCAGAGCAAGATTGTAAAAACTGGGACCTTGGACTTAGACACAGAGATTTGAAATGGGATATACCAGCTCTCCCCTCCTGCTTATCAGTTTGACTGCAGCTTTTAGCAATCAAAGTTATGGCTACCCGATAGCGGTCTTGGGTAACCTCTGTGAAAGGAGTAATCCCCTCAGTGCAGCCCACAAAAGAAAGGGCTTTTTTTTCACTTTGTATTTCCCTGCATTGGGCAAGGCAATGCAGTGCTCTGGGATCCCTATCCCTGCATTGCTGCTAGATACCCAGCAATGGGAAGTGACAATCTCCATCTGTGCTGACTCTTGAGTGGGCACTGGGTTACATGGGGTTTTATGTCTCTTGAACTCTATGAAAAGCAGCTGGGTCTGGATTGTGGGTTTCCAGTGTTTGGGTGTTTTTTTGTTACTAGGCATTGAAAATATAGCATGCAGAGGAAATGCATGGGATGGGGCAGAGAAGCCAGTCAAGAGCAGCTGGGAACAAGTGATGCTGCTCTAACCACAAACATTGTGTTTGCAATACAGATTTTTCAGTGTAATGTAAATAAATAGGCATTAACACAAACCATACCTTTCCAAAAAATCCAGTGTACTGCTCAGTGCTGTCTTACAGTTAGGCACTAATAGGTATCAATATCCATGCTTTTATAGTGTTTGTCATCCATAAGCTGCAATTCTCAATAGATCCACACTCCAGTCATCAAAATTTTTTGACACATTATTATTATCCTTTTATAAGTAAGAACCCTTAATGACTTCATGCAGTGGTTTGGATTAAGCAGATAAAGGATGAATTAACTAATTTGCACTGAATCACCAAGGAAATCTATGGAACAATCCAAACTAGGCATCTTCATTTTTAGGCTTCTTTGAAATGCAAAAATATAGCACACTATCTGCAAGGCCTTCCATCCTGCAATACAGAAGCAAAAGACCCAGTCCCTGTTCCACATGTACTGCACCAATCAAAGGTTGAGGAAAAAAATGTTAAATGCAGTTAGAATTATGGCAATAATAATTTACAGGTACCAAGTTTTGTTTCTTTGAGGTGACTCTTTTTTCCTTGGGGGAAATAGTAAAGTAAAAGTAAATATCAAAGTTAGGCTAGGCTAACATGCACATAGTCATTGTTTACTCTTGTTATCGGTAGTGCCTAGTAAACCCATGAGCTGTGTACTGGTAAGAAAAAAGACTTTTGAAGACAAATCTTCCTTGTTTCACATTGCTACCAATTTCTGTTACCTGGAGATACAGACTAAGTATGTTGCCAAGCCTGGGCTTCCTCCTTTCTGCTAGCTAATAAATTCTGCACCTCCTTTCCTGCAGATTGCTGGCCTTTCTTATTTAGGTGGTGAAGTACTTGGTGTGGGGAATGCATATAACCTTGAAAACATTTTGGGCTGCATGGCCTGAGGCCTGGTAGGTAACACCGAGGAATTACTCAGCTACAGTTTCTCTCTGATACTGCTGAAACTTCAGACTAACGCTTATCGAGATAAATACAGCCTACGTGCTCTGCACCATCACAGTACAGGTGAGCATGGATTACTTGCCTGCGCAAACATGAGTATTCATTCCCAGATTGCAAATGGGACAGTAAATTAATTACTGTCAGCTAAATCTTTCACTTGCATTTATGTCTGTTCATACATCAACAATGATTGCAGACACCCAGCATCAGCACATTTTTATTGATCTATAACTGTTCCTCTCTTGCCCAGCCGAAAATCACCCGGGAGTTGTCACTGCCAAGTGACCCCATGAGACGAGGCACGGACACCTGGCCAGAGCAGGCGGGTTCCGGGAGAGTTGTTTCCGGCTGTTTGTAAATTTCCTAAGTGCTTCTCAAATTTTGTCACACTTCCTGACTTCGTTGTTCATGGGACACCGCGGGGCGCTTCACCTCCGTGGTACTGCGCGACTGCGCTTATCTGGGGAGGGAAAGGAGCAGCAGGAGAGGCGGGAGCGCACAGGTGCGGACGGGAAGGCCCCGGGGCAGGAGCGGAGCGGGACAACGCTCCACCACCACCACCTCGGGCGGGGACCAGGGAGGAGCGGGGCCGCGCCGCGCCGGCAGCCGCCCCCGGGAGCGG
>VZTT01040354.1:30032-48019 GCA_013400855.1 Buphagus erythrorhynchus | reverse complement strand
GGCGGGCGCACCTGCGGGCGGGACGGAGCGGCCGCGGGGAGCCGGGGCGAGGAGCGGCTCCACCGTAAGGGTGCCGGAGGGCGGTGGCGCCGCTGCTGCGGCCGCGCACCCCGCGGGGAGGAGGTGCCGGCACGCCCGGCTGGCTGCCGGGTCAAAATCCCCGGCGGGAGAGCGGGGGCGGCGGCCGCGCTGCCGGGGCGGCCGTGCCCGGGGCCTGCCCCGCCGAGCTCTGCTTCCCCCAGCCGGGAGAGGGGCTGCGTGGCTTCTCCCACACGTGGCTGTCGCGCCCTGGGCCAGCTGGGGCAGCGCCTGTCTGTCCCCCTTTGCCGCTGGCACACACAGCGGAGCTCCCTGGCTGTGCCGCCCCCTGAGCGGGCCTGTCCCGCTCGGTGCCAGCCCGATAACGGGGGTGGCGGTGGTGTCGCGGCAAGGGCCGTGTCCTGCCCCTCTGGGCGTCACGGCTGGGCACGGGGCGCCCTGTCGCCCAAGGGCGAGTGGAGCTTGGCTTTCGCAGGTGAGGATTCAGCTGTACTACTGCACCTTCAGAGCCATCCCGCTTTTTAAATGCCGCCGTAAGGTGCCCCGCGACAGGGGCACAGCGAGTGGCTGCCCCGCGACTCGCCTGGGCATGGCCAGCAAGCCTCGGTCCCTCCCGCCGCACGCGGAGTCACACCTGGCGTAGCCCCTGGAGTTATCGTGCCTTTCTGCTCCTGTGCTGTAGGTGCTGAGCCGTGGCCCTCCATGGGAGCCTTCTCCCGACGGATTTAGGCTCCGCCCGTGGCACAGCGCAGCCCACGAGCATGGCCCGCGTCTCCGAGCCGGAGGAAGGACCTGGCGGGGGACACAGCGAGTTCAGTGACATCATCAAGTCCAGATCAGGTAAACTGTCGAGGGGAACGGTGTTTTCCTCTTTTCTCCTCTACTCACAGCTGCTGACATAAGCTCACATTTTTAAACAGCACTTTTGTCCAGCTATGTTTTTGGGTATATGTTGGTAGTACAGCGAGTGACTGAGGCAGTTCATGCAGATCCCCTCCTGTTACTAAGTAATAGTAATTGTAGGTCTTAGGGTTTGTTTTGTTTTGTGTTTTTTTGTCAGTAGTAGTCAAGTCTGTTTGTTTGGGATCCACCTCTGGCATCATAATTACCTCTACTTTTGTAAATAGCCATGTGCTTAAAATGCTCTTATGCAACCTAGTGTTAGTAGCTTTCATGTTTATTCTCAGACGCTGAAAATGGCAACTGTGGCTGCAACACTGTACCTCCTGAAAGTGCATCGTAGTAGTACTCATGCAGTAAGTTAATGTGCTTCCTCCTTAATGTAAAACAGTTGTCTAAGGCTACTCACTCAGGCATTTCCTCCAGCAAAACATTCGTGTAACAGATCTGAAGGTTATTGGGAAAACATGGATTTTGTTTGGTTGTAGTGTGTTGGGGTCTCCTGAGGCTCTCATGGATTTTGGGGTCGGTAATGAGGTACTGTCACTTCAGCAGGAGGAAAACAGAGGTTTTGGAGGGACAGCTGTGAGTTGTTTAAACCTTGGTAGAAATCTCTGCTCCATTCAGAGACTGGATGCTCAGTTCCTCAGCCTCAGAGGCTCCCTTTTCTTTCTTACATGCAAAATGCTCCTGTTATCAAAAGATTTTCCTGTGATATCTACCAAACTCAGCTGTTGTTTGGTTGGGTTTTTTTTTAATATTTTTTTTTTTATTTTCTGCATGTTAAAAACTGTAGGTCTTCAGTTGGTTGTGATTTGATATGTCAGATTACAGAGGATGTGGGTTTGATCTGGATCCCTTTAGTGTTTGAATAGTTTGTTTCTTAGACCTTTGCTGAGTCTTCCTCTTCTGGAAGAGCAGTTTATGAAACAGATGCTTGTGGGTTTTTCATCTTGAATTCTGTAGTGTTGGTTTGTTTTCTGCTGTTACTCTGGAACCTCTGGACATAACTTCATTTAGTTGTAAGTGTGTAGTCAGTATCTTTATGGGGATAGCTTGCAGACAGTTTGTATACATGTATGTGTCTAACTACTACAGTTTTATAAGATGTGTGAGGAAACATGGATGTATTGGAGATTTTTAATGAATGAACAAATTGTACAGTAAGTTCTGTTGTTTTGGTTAAAGCAGATGATTGTAAATTTCCTGTTACAACCACTTTAAATTTCTTCAGTGTGAATAAGAAAATGCTGTAAATTCAAATACAAGGCTGAAAGACTTGTGCACTAAATTAAAAATAGTGAATGATGACTGACCTTAAATAATTTTTTCTAAATATTATGCTGGTTTGGATCTGGATGTGTGATTTCTTTAAAGAAATTACTGTACTGCTGTAGCTCAGAGCTGAACCGTTCACCACAAGTAAATCTGTGGGAGGGTTTTCCTAATGAAAGGACTGAAGTTTCCTGCAGCATAGGTGACAGCAAATTAAAGGCTAGTTGTCAGGACTAAGAAGATATTTTAATTTTCCTAGATATTTTGGGAAGATAATGCTAATTTTGATACTTAGAAAGAAAAGCTGAGGGTTTTTTGCTGTGAAGA
Source organism: Buphagus erythrorhynchus (assembly GCA_013400855.1). Classification (NCBI taxonomy): domain Eukaryota; kingdom Metazoa; phylum Chordata; class Aves; order Passeriformes; family Sturnidae; genus Buphagus; species Buphagus erythrorhynchus. Next base: position 45,478 of record VZTT01040354.1, on the reverse strand, counting down.
TTTCTCCAGCATGAAGTGCTCTTCAGTCTATATGACTTGAAATACAGTAGAAGTGTTATAAATTATTATTTGGGGTAGCTAAGGCATCTTTATGGCTTTTGAGGCTCAAGACATCAGAAAAAGGCAATAATTTGCTGTTACAGAAAATAGGCTGTTCTGTTTCTTGCTGCTCTGTAAGTTCTTAGCACCAGTGATGTGGGAAGTCTCTTAACAGTGGTTAGGGAGCACTTGCAAATGTGCATTTAATATTTTCACTGAATAAATAAAATACAAAAAGACAGCGGGTAAAAAACTCTAAGTGATGTAATATGTGATCAAGTGATTTAATATGTCATAATATTTTTTTAGTGTGTATTATTCCTATGCATTTTTAAACAAGCAAACTGAAAACAGTGTACTCTATTACTGTAAATAAAAGAAGATAGATGTATAATGGCCTATGTAGAAATCACTTTCTCTGTGTTCTCCTGGGCAATTGTCTGTTTATTTCAATGTTTGTCTTCATCTTTTCTGAATAGATCACCAAGCTGTCAGGGTATTGTGGTTATTTAAAACCATTCATATTCTCAAAGTGATATTTAAGATCTATGGCTAGGTCTTTTTTTTGTTGTTCTTCTTGTAACAAGTTGGAAGAAAATTATAATTTGAAATGCCAGAATCTCTCTGGGTCAGACCTTAACAAAGAGTGGTACTAGTAAAAATGTTTCTAAATATTTGGATACAAATGTAAACTGTAGTCTGTAGTAGCCTGTCAACTGAATGTATTGTCTTTTTTTTAGTCATTGCTGCTTTAGTTATCTTGCTTTGTAAAACTGTGAAGCAGCTTAAAGCCATAAAGGTGGCACTGTCAATACAGGCAGTGTGCTGGCTATTGAGCTTTGATCTAAAGTCACTCTTATTAGACTGTATTAAGACACAAAGTTTTACACCTGCTCAGGGCTGTGTGCGCCCCATATATGCTTGTTTTTATTAGCGGAACAAGCTATGTAATTTTTCCTTAGACTTGTAATTGGGAAGCTACCAGTGTGCTGCATCAAGGATTTAGGAGAACTGCAGAAAATTACGATTTCTCTATAGACCGATCAAAATGAGTTAACAGGATTTCCATTTGTCACTTTTATAAAAAAAAAAAGGGGGGGGGATGAACTCCTAGGATTTCACAGATGGGGAAAAAGTGATTTTGCAAGTATCTCATCTGTTCTTTCCTCTCAAACTAAGAGGATGAAGGATAAAACACTTTGAATGGGCATCTCTGTATGTTATTGATTATATTGGAAACACTTTTTCCTTCAGTGGTCAGCAAAGAAACTTTAAACGAATGTGCTATAATCTGTTACAAGTGATAAGTGTTTGATTTTTCCAGAGCAGAGATTTTCTATGTCCTTGATATCGCTCCTGTTACTTGTGATGAAAGAAAAGACTTTTTTCTATTGTCCAGTTAGCATTTATTACTTTCTGCTTTGGCTATGGCTCCTCTTTGATTAAGTAATCTGTTAGTACTGATCTACATGTAGCTGCAAGTTATCTTTGAAGAGACCTCTTCTGCACTTAGAATAGTATTTGATGGTGACCAAAGCTGCCTATAAAATAACTTTTAGTTATTGTGTTTATAAAGGAAGCTGTTTTTTGTTCTCAGACCAATGATCTGTTTGTCTCCCTTCTTTCTGCACCAGTGGTGGATGCTGATGGCTGAGTGGTGTTTAGTGGGTACAATGCTTATTCCTGGATGGTTATGCTAGGTTTATATATTTATAATTGGTATTATTTAACATTATTAGCCTGTGCTATGCCTGGGTGTCTGTATAATGGCTTGCTATGGAAAAGCAGTTTTCCTTTTTATTAACTTACTTGTAGTATGAAGTAACGTATATGGAGCTGATTTGTATCTTTGAAAGGCATCTTGTGCAGATAGGTGAGCTTTTCTCATTGCAATAGCTTTCAGGAAGGAATGCTGTGGGATGATTGCCTTACAGTGGTGAAAACAGTGCTGTCATCACAGGCTTGAAAAACAGATGAGTCTTTGCTATGATTAATTATGGAAAAAAGACAAACTCACTTAAAATCTGTCATGGTAGCTTGGAATGGTAATATATAATTAAACAGTAAGACATAGCAGGAAAAACATTTTTAGAAGATTGCGCCTCTGGTGCATTTTAAGATATAAGCTCTTTCTAAATTGAGGGGAACTTAATTCTCCTCAAATATATTTGACTGAAAGACCGCTTTGAGAAATTGTAATGTAGTTTTGGACTTTTGAGGCAAGGCTTATTCTGAGAACTGCTACTGTTTTGTCTGTCTCCTTGCCCCCTGAAGCAACAATTACTTGACTGGCAATCCCCTTGCTTCTGGGAAGCTCCTGGGACCTCCCTGCCCCATGATGCCACTTGTTGCCTTTGGAACCAGTTCCTTTAGTTGTGTCTCTCGCTGCCAGATAACTACAGGCCACATGTGCTGCTTCTCCTTTTCCATTTTGGCTCTACTGGTGTGAAACTGTCAGGAGTTGTCATAGTTGCAGGTGGACCCTTAGGATTCTGTCAAATGGGTGCAGAGTTGGTGTAGCCACATTTGCACTGTGTGAACTCTTCAGGGACATTTGTGCAGTGTGTGGATAGGGTGTTAAAGATTAGTGACAAATTTGCTCTCCTCGTTTCTAGCCACTGAAATGATTTTTTAAAGACTAAGCCTTTGGGTTGCTGTAGCCTGGCTCCTTTCTGTCAACTCTATCACTTCCTTTTCTTGGGCTGTCTGGTGGGGACAGATCAGATGCTGCAGTGAAGACAGTTCTAGGGTATTGCCTAGCATTTATGAAATGACAGATATAGAAGTACCAGGCTGGTTTCTTCTAGCATCTTGATTGGTAGGTGAAAAAATAACATATGCCGCTCTGTGTGTTTGAAGCACGACTCTGTCTTGGAATAGAAATTGAGGCTCCTCAGGGAGGGGGAAAAAAACAACCCAAACCCCAAACCATAAAAGCAGCCCATTGATTTGCACATGCTCTGCCAGGAAAGTAGAAAGCAACCCTGAGCAAGAGCTGCTATGTGAGGCACTGTGTGTAGTGTGTTAAATGTTTCTAAAGAGGTCTAAGAGCTGGTGTGGGGAGGGGCTGCTGCTGTGGGAATCCCTCACTGATGAAGATCCTGTGGAGGAGGAGTGCCTAGGTGAGAGGCAAACTAAGGGCAATGTGGAGTTACTCCCTATGCCTTCCCCAATGCCCTTTGGAGCTCTGTCCCCCCTTCTCCTCTCAAGTCTGGGGAAAGAAGGAAGACTCTCATACAGTAGCATGAAAATATTATCATGTGTGAAGAAATTCTTACAGCTCACAGCATTGGGCAGCTTAGCAAAGAATTAGCTGGGCTGTGTTAACACCTTTCAGTAACTGCTCCTAATTTTGATTTTCCCCCAGACTGTTTCTCCTAGGAGAATCACTTGTCCATGGTGTGTGTTGGGGTTGGCTCTTGTGAGCAGGGAGGAGTAGGGAAGTATTGTTTTTAAAATCTTTTGAATACAAGTAAGGAATAGGTACATCAATGTAGGTGTGGAAGGGGAAGAGCACATGAGCTTGAGCTGGACTGCTGTTGTTCCAGGACAGGGTAGCTGCTCTGCTGCCAGGTAGCAGCATGGATGGGTGTGCTCAGAGCCTGCATGATCTGCTTTTTGAGTGTTGCATGGTATCCCTCCTTCAAAGGAAACTGCACATTTAGAAAAGCACAGCTGATTCCACTTATTTTGGGAACTGAGGCACTCCTAGCACGAAGTTGTGGAAAACTGCATTTATTTGGATGCCTTAATAACAGTCTGAAGAATGAATAACAGGATTTAAACATTGTGAGGTGAGAGGGAGGAGTTTCATTGTCTGACTCCTTATTGTGTTGATGAAAGAATAAGTTATAGTGCCCTGTACCTTGCCAGAAGTCTGTTTTATTTCTTTCTCCCTTCCCCCAGTGTGTTCTGGGGATGCAGCTGAGCTGTAATTTCAGAAAGCGACAGTATATTCTCAGAAGAAAGCTGGGAGTTTTAAAGGTAGCAACAAAAATGACAGCCTAAGGAAATAGAACAGCCCGTTGGAACCTGTGGGTTTAACAGAAGCAATGGTAAGGCTCTGTTGCAAGTTTTAGTTTTGGGAATGAGGCAAGGAACTACTGATTTGTAAATATACCCAGCTACAAACATGGGCCATTGAGAAGGAGGAGTCAAACTGCCACTTATTTATTTGGGTATGATGTCTCTGAGCCTTTTCTTTGAAAAGACATCCACCTGGTACTGCCTTGGGGAGAATAAAAAGAGAAAGTTTGATTATTTGGCCTAAGTTTGACCCAGCCCTGAGTGAAACAAACAAAAAAAAAAATGAACTGAAATCCAAACACTTGCAGTTATATTTTGATGATTTTGATGTCAAAATATCTGTGGGACCAGCAGATAGGGGCTGTAACAGAGCCACTGCCCCTGACTCCAGGTGCATATCCTAGCAGTTGAGAGACACTGACATGGCTATAGATGGTACTTGCAGAGGCTGGGCCTGAGCTGGGAACTGATTGTCAATGGGAGGCTGCTGGAAGATGGTCAGCTGTAACAGAGGGTGTGGACAGTTCCTTCAGCCAAGGGCAGGATTCAATTTGGGTGTGTTTTGGGCTGCATCTTCTCTTGTGGTCTGAGCAACTCTGGATGAGAGCTGCAGCCATGCAGAGAAGGCTGGTTATCAGTGTGTACATCTACATATCTATAGCTGTGGCAGTGACTTTTTGAAGGCTTCTTTCAGAAATATGTTAACCTAAAAATGTAATTTAATAAAGAGTGTTCATTAATCTATTGAGTGCACAGGACAGATGTGTTATAAACATGTTGAGATGCCAGAGAGGAATAACCTGAGAGTTATGTAGCTTAATCATAGTTCCTCTTGTAAGGAGGCAGCTCCTATGCTGGGGAAGCATTCTTTAGCAGCCTAGCATCTTTTCAGGTGCATGGGTCTTCTGCTGGATACGGAAGAAGTGATGAAGAGCTGTTGAATCTCTGTCTGGTGGGAGATGGTGACTGTGTGTTTCAGTAAAAGACCAACTTCTATCTCAAAAATACAGGACACATGATGGGAGGAAAGGATCTGGCTACATGACAGAGATTAGATATGATATGTATTCTTAAGGTTATTTTGATGATCTGTATAGGGAATGTACAGCAGTACTTTTCAGCCATAAATTGATCATGAAGTTCTTTTCTGGACTTCAACATCACCTTGTTATAAGCCAGGAGGACCTACCATCCAAAAACGGAAAGATTTTGTAGTGGAGTTAGACAAACATATGAGGACAGTCAATGGCTTTTGTATTTAGTTGTGGAGAAACATGCAGTTAAGTCATGGAAGAACATGCTTTGATGGGTCTGTGTAATTCATTCCACAAATAACTTTTGTCAGTTCCCAGGTACTCTGCTTTTACTTCCTAGCATTGAAATGCATTTTTTTGCTGCCCCTCACCCCCCTCCCCCCGTTTAGAGCATGGCAGAGGACCAAAGATGGAATATGCTCCTAAAATGTTATGTTACAGATTATTGATCAGAGAAAAGTGATATGATGGGTAAGTTCTGAAATGTTTTGCTAGCTATTTTTATTCTTAATTTACCACATTATCCAGGATCAGCAAAGAGCAGCAGTCTGTGCATGAATAAAAAATGAGGATTTATTTATGGGAGCACACTGGGAAAAGAGCAAAGCCTTTTGGTTTCTATGTTGTTTCAATAGTTATATTATAAAATACGATTGTATTAACAGAGGAGAATAAATAAAATAGTAGTTAAATGCCAACAGATCAAAGCCTTTCTATTGCTTCTCTCCTGGTTTTTACTTCTGTTATGGCTTTATAATGAACAACAGCTATGGTCAGCATAAATTGTTTCCAGAAAGAGTTCACCACCCTTATTTTTCTGGTTTCTACATGTACATCTTGTTCTTGGATGAGACTTCTTGTAGAAATTCACGGGAACATATCGTGTTAACACCATGCATCTTTCATCTTCCACAGTCTTTCGTCAAGAAAGTCTGGTGGTGTCCTTCTGAATATAGTTTTATTCTCTCTGGAATAGTGATGTATAATTGCTTTGCTCTGAGTGCTTTTTCTCTGTGCTCGGGAATTTTTCTCTTGGATCTGGCTATTGTGCCCAATTTAGATCTTGTTGGTTTGATTTACTGAGGTTTTTTTTTTTTTAATTTCTTAACTTAATTAACACGCTTTTCATTTAGTATAGAGTTTATTAAGTTTAATCAGAGTTATTAAAGTATTCACTCTAGTCTTTGTACTAAAAACATTTTATAATCTCTGCAGAGGAGTACTCGGTTTGATAGTGTCACTTGCATGCTGCCAGGTACTTGCTGGTGAGGATGCTGTGTTTCACTGGACACTGAGATTGGGAGCATTGAGCTAATTCAGGACAAAAGGATATTTTTAAAGAAACACCCACCCCCATCCCTGCCAACCACTGTTCTTGTTTCACCAGACATTCGAGGATTTATTATTATTGTGAAATATACTTTTAGAAGATTACATTGTTATCTTGATAGGACAAATGTTGACAATTGTATTAATATAGAAGTGGTTTTATAGTTAAGTGCACAATCAGCATGTTCAAAATGGAGAAAGGGAAGAGTTCAAATGGAGTTTTGTCCATTGTCAGAAATCATACCATCCTGTGTTGGGATTATTTCTATTTTGCAGGCCATTGAAACCCAGTTCAAGTTCATTATTTGCCCTTTGAATGTTAACTGGAAGTTCCTTGGTTACAGGAGAATCAGTTCTGAAAGAAAGGAGATTGAAAGAACTCTGCTATTCATAATTTTAGTGAAGTGTTTTACAGTGTCCATAGATGTCAGGCTCCTAACCTGATGTTCTGCACTGCTTCCTCCAGATCCCTGTTGCTCTCTTCTTTCCCCTCCCTGGTGAAGAGCAACATGTGAAACATAGAGGTATAAGTTTTTGCAAGTATACTCCAGTGTTTGCAAGAAGCTTCCAATGCCCAGGTGCATCATACCACTACTTGGAAAACTTGTTTCCATGTATATGCTTTTCTTATATTTTCTTATCAAACAAAGAACTGAACTAGATCAGTCAAGACTTAGAGGGCTTTTGAGATGCAGGGATAGAGTGACTGCTGCATCAGTCACAGTGGTGTCTGTTACTTCTCAGTCCTCCTGCAGGGCCTATTCTTGAATGACACTGCTGCAGAGTTTGGACAAAGGCCTTTTTATGCCAAAAGGGTTAATATACTGTCTTCATCTTTCTCACACATCATGGCAGGAGGGAGCACAAGAATCTGCTATGAAGTCTCAGGACTGAATTCTTGGTGTCTTTATGTAGATACTTCTCTGGAGAGAAGTGAGGCATGGACATGAGAAACTAAATTTTGGATTTTTTTTTTTTTTTTTTTTTTATCTAAAGTAACCCTTCAGAAAGGTTTTAATTTAGGCTGTAGTGAAGTGGTTACTAAAACTTGGGAAACTTGAAGATGATAAATTCCATGTAAACTGTGTTTTGTTGCTCATATTTTAGGAGGGGAATAATTTCTATACTAGATCGTGAAGGTTGTCTTCCAAATATTTGAGCTAAGAATTTCCTTACTGAGACCTTCTCCACCTGTAGTCTGCTGGAGTGGGTTTTCTGTCGCTACATGGTACGTAACTTCCCCTTCTCAGCAGACAGTGTTAAATATTTCATAATTGGTAAAAGATAGTAGTTACTTTGCTTACGTAGTGACTAACAGTATTGGGTGTGTTCATCTTCTTGAAGAAAACACAGAGACAGACTGTACCTTTTCTGACTTTGAAAAACAAGCAGACTAAGTAATCAAAAACCTCCAAATTCTGATTTATAAGATCAGTTATTTTTGAGCAAGGTGCTCAGCAGGGTTGTGGTGTGACAGCTCTGTGTGTGTAGGGTACCATATCTAAAGAAAGGAAGTGTGTTCACTCAAGCATTTTTGCTTCCCTCAGGTAAGGCTGTGTGCAATAGGATGAAAGAACAATGCCTGGCCTTGTAAAATGGGTTACTTTTGGAGGGTGATTAACCCTTGCTAGTTTGAGACTCCTTCTCCCTCTTGGGGAAACAGGGAAATTAATGCTTGGAGTACAGTGGTGAAGGTGGAATTTCATGGTCAGGCATGTCTAAGGGCATCAAGTTGGATGGTGTCTTGGTGGTAACATGCCTTTTTCATGTGTCACACAGTATAAATTACAGTCCCCAAAATAGATGGAACAAAATGGAAAGGTGTGTACTGGACTGAGGCAAACTCTGTGCTCGTCCATTTCGTTTTAGCACTAGTGGTGGTCTACTATTACTTGTGAGACTGGGATATTTTAATTCTTAGATTGAGACTCCGTTTTATAAAGATTAAAAATACTAGCCTGCTCTCTGTCTGATTCTATAAACTTGCCTCAATGTATACAGCTGGTTTGGCTGGCAGAATCTGGGCTTGCAAGAAGATGCTTTGGAGCATTTAACTGAATTTAAAATATGGGATCTTAAGTCTGATGAGATGCCTGTATTAGAAAAGTTTCATAGCACATACAATCCAGGGGTGCATGTAAAATATGAACATAGAATACAACATAGAATGGCCAGCCGGGCTAATTTACAGCCAGGGTGACTCTGTGCTTGCTGGAGACTGATTTATTATTATTTGTCTTGTCTCTGGGGATGACTTGTGACTGAATGGATAATATTTAAAAATAGATGTCCTGTTCAATTCCAAGTATAAAGATAATAATTTTTGAACATGATATGCAGTTAAAAATAATTATCCAAAATAAACTAAAAAACCCTAAGCCTTTCTGAAAAACATATTTGTGTTCTTTCCAGAAGTTTCTTTTTTTGTGTGTGTGCATGTTCTGTTACTTCCTTTACTTTGTTGAACTTTTCATGGTTTTCCTCCCAATTGAAGGAAGACTGTGGTTATTGATTCAGTGAGTGTTGCAGAGTATATGGGGAAAGCGCAAAAGAGCTGGAGATACTTTTTATTTTTTTTTCCTCCCCTTGCTGTCATCCTGGTATGAGGAAAGGGTGAAGGGATGAATGTGACAGTGCTGGTTCCCACTGCCCTGGGACATGTCCTGATGTGTGGTGGGGCTGTGTGCTGGCACCTGAGGCCCTCTGTGCTTCTGTTTTTCAGGCAGCGTCTCCTCTGTGCTGTGAACAGAAGGCAATTAGAGACAGTCTGAAAATCTAGTGAACAGGTGGAAAATGTCATACTTTTTTTTGTTGCTGGACTCTGTTGCCTCCTTGGCTTCACCTTCCTGTCCTGGCCGGTATTTGCAGGGAAAAAAGGAATCCTCAAGGATTTAGCTGCTGTTTTAGATCATTTTCACAGAAGATAACTCCAGTGAAGTCAGGATTGTTTGCAGAGCTATGCCTATGACTATTTGTACAGTGAAGACTCACTGGAACATGAACTGAAGGCAGTAATTACTGAGGAGAGACTTGGGGGCCTGGTGCTCCCAGAGCAGCTTGGTGGGGAAAGAGGTCTTAGCTACGGTGGTGGGAACACGATGGGCTGAGCGGTTTTAAGGCATCTTCCCTGTAGGTTATTGGAGCAGCTGGTTTGTCACCATGGTGGAGCCGTGTGCTGGCACAGACACACCGCATGGCTGTCAGCATCTGCCTGCTGTGCAAACACCTGGTTCCTGGCCTGGCCCCCTGCCACTGAGCACTGTGAAAAATGCACATCAAAAGGGGTCACCTTTCCCAAAAACTGGCTGGGGGCACATTTGGAGTGGTAGCTGTCTTTCCTGCCACTGTCTTGTAATTAGAGCCCTCATGCCAGCTTGTCACTGTTGACAAGTTTCTGTCACTGTTCAAATTTTCAAAGGGTTCAAACCACTGACCATTCCACTGAGCACCTGACTTCAGCATAGGATGAGTTGAGGCCCATTCCTGATGTATTGCACAGAGAGAAGGTGTACCAGGAAGTGAGGGAGGGGCCAGAGAGCACTGAGGGCATTTTGTAATAAATTAGGGAAGTCCCAGAACCTTCTGGGCCAGGGTGTTTGTGTTTGTATGTGTTTCTGCACTGGATAGGTACTGCTCAATGGTCATGTCCAAAGCTGTAGACCAAAAGCAGGTGGTTTTTGGAAATTTAGTGGTGGACTTGGCAGTGCTAGTTTAGTGGTTGGGCACTATCATCTTAGAGGTCTCTTCCAACATAAATGATTCTATAATTCTGGAAAACTTGTTGCTAAAAGATGCTGGTCTAAGTGGAAGAGCAGGCTTGCAGCAAGTCTTGATTCCCAGCCCTCCTCCAGGAGAAAGATATACTAAGGACATTAAGAGCTGGACAAAAGGAGCATTGCTCTCCTTTTTATTTTCCAAAATAAGACAACCACAACAAACCCCTCAATTGCCCATATTGACGACCATCCAGCCCCCAGCCCTGGCGATGGTTGCAAGGACATAGTGTTACCATGATAAACAGCCATTGTGTTGCAGGGGGGCTGGCCAGCGCAGAGGGACAGTTTTGATACATTCCTTTTAACAAAAACCTGTTGCAGGAAAGAGGGATGTCATTGCTGTAGTTGATTTACCTGAGATGAGATAATGGCCGTGATACTTACGTTTGTGTCAGAGTCCAAATAGATGAGATGCTTAGAAAGGAGGAGAGCTTAGGGCTTTATATAAAGGGAAGTATGCCACCACATAGATTATGATGGACCCTTTGGCAAAAGATGGAGTCCATGTTTGACTGGAGGAAATGTGGGGCTTATGTATGGGGAGCTATTTCCTTGGTTTGCCTGTTGCAAAAGTGGGTGCTGTGATGCAGGGTGTGAACAGTACAGAGAGTGCTAGCTTGGACATGGTGGTGCTCTGGCATCTGACATTGAGGTAACAAGTATGCTTAGAAGGGCATTATGTAGGGTTATCCTGGTTAAATATCTCCTAGCTTTATGATCTCTCTGTTGCATTTGTTTATATCCTGAAGTGAACAATGTGGCATGCTGTGGTTGGCCCATTTGAGGTCTGGGTCTTGATTACTTCCTGGGTGAGGTTGCTATCCTTGGTGTTCCCAAATTCCCACAGGAATCTCATGCTATGTGCATTGTGTCAGTAAGTGCAGCTCTGCTGTGAAGAATTTGAGTGTGGTACTTCTGCTCCAGGGCACTTCCACATTGCAGGAGCTCTTGAATTTTGCAGCTGCTTTAATGTTGCTCTTACTGCTTCACTTGGTGCTACACCAAAATTAGAGGTTATTGGGTTAGGTTAGGGATCACTCTAGCATGTAATGCCCCCTTCTGAGGCAGATAAATTTTCTTAAGTAGGAATTAGGATAGAAGAGGAAGAGGAGTGTGTAGTACCTGGTGGATCCCATAGCTTGTGGCTTTATGTATTAAGAATATAATTAAATGCTAATTTATTTTCAGTGTTCTGGGCAAAATATCACAGGTGATGTAGAGGCTTCTTTGTCTATTAACTGGACAGGGTGCCTTTAGCACTGAGAAAACTAGTGTGAAAGCTGTGAGGGGTCTTAAAAGCCCTGACCTGTTATAGGCATGTCAAATTTGATTTTACTGTCTCTTTGCAATATAGTGTTTAAAAGGTCTTGTGCTGCTGTATTCATCCTTAAAAGATTCCGTGTCCTTAGTGTAGTGTTGATTAAGTTTCATTTCAGGATTAAGTCTGTGATCGGCAGTAGAGTCCTCTCTGAAGTAGTCCAGATCTGTTGAATGGCCTTTAGAGGAAATTTGGAGCTGGCTAGGAAAAATGATTTCATGTGTAATGTATTCAGTGGAGAATTTGGTACTAGAGTGATTTGGCCAGAAAGAAAATGAATTTTCTCTAAATTTGCTGCTGTTTCTTGCTCTGGAAATACTGATGCATTCTTTCTTTCACAGTGCTTCCATGCTGCTGTTGGGCAGAGGAAGCTGGGATGAAGCAGAAACCATTAGTCAGGTGGTAAAAATGGACTATGTCTATATAACGTTCAAATAAAGTGCTAAGAAGAATGAAGACTGCTTAGAAATGTTTGGCTGATTAATTTATATTCCATGCTAATTCTCACCTCCTTTTGTTAATAGCTTCTTATTTTGGCCCTGCATTTTCTGACTTCAGCTTGTATTTGTCGTCATACAGTAAAAATTATTGGAAGTGTAATGTTCAGTTGAACTCAGTTTTGCTGCCTGGGGAAAGAAGGAAGGGAATAAAGAACATGAGTACTTGGGATACACTGCAGTGCTGAGAGATAGTAATGTACTATAGTGATCGTCTGAAACGAAAATTTATGTGGCCTAGAGAAGTGCAATCTGATTATGAAAGTATTCTGCATAATTTGTGTGGGTATGGTAAGGAGGAGAGAAATGAATTGAAACTTGAAACTTGTTTCCTTCAGTTGGAAAAGTCTGTTTTCTTATGGATTTGTGTCCTTATGCTCCCTAATCTGACAATTTTTTTTCCTTCATACCAAAATGCACACAAGTGTTTTTCTCCTAGTGATGGAGGGCAGAAAGCAGAAAAAGGAGTTTTGTTCTTCCTAAGATATTACGTGTGCCTGATATTCTCATTTGTTATAAGGTCCTTTCATATCCTTCCAGCACTCAGAAAGGACCCTAACTTGCTATCCTATTAAAAACCTCTTATGCTGCCAAAAAACCATAAAAATGTAGAAGATGGAGACTCAACTCTCATCTACAATACAATGGAAAAAAGAAATGGTATGTTCTTGGCACTCCCAAATTTAGCAGAGCCAAAAGGTTATCATCTGACAGAGTAGATGAATGGTAATTAAGATAACTGGTGTTACTGGAAGTCTTTAAAAAGCAATTAGATTAATTATGTTTGATCTTGGTGAGAATCTGTGACTGTGAGTTGGATTTTAGTCTGGATCTGTTATCTGGGATGCAGTGTGGTGTAAGTAGGGGAAATGTAATACGTGTCAATTGTGTGAGACTTTTTTTTTTTAATTGCTTTGTATCTGTAGGGTGGTATATTTCATAGAAGCTGTATTTTTTTCCCCCTTTCTTTTTATCCCTCTCCTTTTTAGATGAATAAACTGAACTCAGCTACATTTTGGAATCTGCAAGGTATCATGAAAGCCTTTTTGGAAAGGCTGACAAATTGTAAAATCTAATTTCAGTGAAAATTGGTATATGATGTAGAGCTTGCACCTTCTGTGTAAGATGGATATAGTTAAGAGTTATAGATCCTATTTTGCAGACAATTACTTTTAGACCTAAGTATTGAAACAATGCAAAAAATATGAACAAATGAGAATTTCTGGTTAAATTACTATTTTTAAACTAAGACATCCTTGAAGTATCTTAATCAAGGAGAACCAGATACAGGTTTCACTACATAAAGAATTCCTTCCTTAACAGTCTTTAGACATTTCCACCACCCTCCTCCAGTCCTGTAGGGCTTGGAATGGTGAGAATACAGCTGAGGAATGGGTGAGTCAGTTAGATCATGTCTTCCAGAATCATCCAGCTTGTTATAAGTAACAATCTGCTGTGTATTTAAATCTCTATAGTGTAAATAGGTAACCTGTTGCTCTAAAATTCAAGTGCAAAGCTAGTGCCCTGCACTTTTTGCAAACTGGTCTAATTATATCTCAGTAATGAAGGGCAGTGTATTAATACAAGGTGAGAGAATTTCTTTGCTAGAACCTTACCAAGAGTTGATTCAATAATTGTAATTTCTTTTTACAATAAGTAGAACTAGTTAAATATGTCCTGTCAGCTTTAAATAATTTGTCAAGTCCTACTTCAAGTTTCCTTCTGCAGAATAAACAACTAAATTAAATATGAATAATCACATATTTAATTTTGAAGATTATTTTAAATTCCTGTTCATATAAGAATATATATGCAAAAGATACTACTTTAAAAATGACATCCTTAAGGAAAATATATTTATTTAATGTAAAACTAGGTTAAATAAGGGTCCAAATTATCACCTTGGCCTTGAGTTCTTTGTTCTTTTAAATGACAAATTAGCCTCTTGAAACAGATGAAAAATGTGACAGAATCTAGTCTTACTTGTTTTTTTTTTTCCTCTTCATGCCCACTTCTGCCTCAGACTGTTTCTATTTAGTGTAAAACAAGCCTATTTGTTCCTAAACTCATTTTACCTTTGTATTTGGTCATCAGCTGTGGAGGATAGGGCTAGATATCTTTAGGCTTGTTTAACTTCCCTTCTTAGCTGAGATGTGACATGGTGAGCTCTTATGATAGTTTTTCTGTGGTTTTGCCAGTGTTTGAGGGATACATGAAGTCGAGTGTGGTCACCTTTCTCTCTGTCCCCTTGCAATTATTGATATAGAAAGTCATTCTGACATGAATTTTTCAGGTCTGTCTTGGACTGTTGGGTAAAAAATGTGGAAGCAGTAGGCAAAGGAAACTTTATTCATTATGTACAAGGAAATTTTTAGGGTTCCTCCTTTGCTCTAGGCAAATATCAAAGGATAAAAGTGTCCTGGGGTGACCAAGATGGCTTGCTTTTTTTCTTGGGATTTTTTCTTCCTATCTTGGTAGAACTTCATTGCTTGGCCTTGCATCTCCACCCCAAGGCAGAGCATGACTATAGTGAGCTAAGTAAGCATGGATGAGGCTGTGTAGCTGCAGAGGAGCATGTTCCCTTCTGGCAGGTATTCAGGAATATCTTTGACTATTTATATGGTGAATTAACACTGTAGTGTAGAGGAGGTTTGGCAGAAAATCTTTGAGGATCTTACAAGTTGCTGCATGCAAAGTTAGTGGTTTCTTTGCATAAGCACATATTGAAAAAAACCCAAATGGCACATCTAAAATGTGCTGAGTAAGGGTGCTGAGAGTTGAACCTGGCAATATGTGATTTTTGCAAAGGCATCTTGCTTTGGATTGTCATTTAGTCAATGAAGCCTTTATTTTAAAAATTGCTTATACAGGGGAAAAGCTTTGTACCTCCTCTAATGGGTATCTAAATTTTACTAAAATTCACGTAATTTAATTATGCAGACCTTATTAAAGGTTTTTCATTAAATTGCAAGTTGACCTCAGGTTTGATAAATCTGCTGGTCCTTCTCAGTTGTTGTTTACATTAATGTGCTGTAGTAGGAAAGGTTCTCATTATTCAGTTGAAGCAAAATCCTTAATTTCTTGGAGAGATGGAAGAGTGCTTGCTTCCTTTCCTCAATTTTTCCTAGCTGGTTCTTCTTTTAAAATGGCCTTGTTCTTTGGTTGCAACCTGAAGAACAAGGAGGGGGGACCCAGTGTTGGGGATCAGGAATAATTCCCCTTGAAGAAATTTGACAAATATAGAAGAGCAGTGGAGATCATAAAAGTCAGAACAACCAGGCTGGTTTAGAAATTGCTCTATTTACAACAGCCATGGCATTACCAGGGAGAATTCTCCAACTGGGTTTGGACAGAGTAATTTCAGTTTAGCACCCACCTCAGCAGGGGTCACACCTGACCCACTGGTCCACTTCACCCACCACAGGAT
>VZTT01040354.1:0-25808 GCA_013400855.1 Buphagus erythrorhynchus | reverse complement strand
TTCCTGCATGAATTGTTCTTAAATCACAGTCAAAGGTCTGGCAATAACTTGTTAATGCAAACATGAGGCACATGGTTCTACTCTGCCTAGCTCCACTTTCATAGTGGATTTTGTATCCAGACACAAGGGGTGTATATCATATGATGTGATTCTTGTGCTGGGCAGGAGTTGGACTCAGTGGTCTTGATGTGTCCCTTCCAACTCAGCAGATTCTATGCTATATCTTCCCACACCAGGTGTCATTTGCTACTTTTTGCACTGTTACAGTGCCAGAAAAGGAGGAGAGATGAATTATAGAGGGCTAAACTCTCTGCAGTGCTTAGCTGGAAGGTACTTGGGGGCTAGAGTGGTGCCTTCAAAAGATTGAGTACGTGGAGCTTGGCAATGCCTATTTTTGAACCTGGGTTGTGTTAAAAGCCATGTGGCTTATTCCAGTATAATTTTGGGAACTTATGTTCAGTTTGACAGTGCTGAAACACTTCTGCTGCATTTCTGTGAAGTTGTTGTAGATGAGAGGACTGTTTTGTACTTGCAATGTTTACCAAGACTTTCTAACGTTATCCTGATTTGTAGTGGCTTTTTTCTTCTTTTTCTATGCTGATGCAGCACTCTTTAGAGTGGAATGTAATATATGTTAATGTTTTTTACAGATAATGAAGGAAATTTGCATTTCATAGTGGTATTAGCCATGAAGCTTAATTATGAAATTTGACCATTTTATCTTCAGAGAAAAGCCTGGCTGAAGCAGTGAAATTTCTGATGTCTTTAGGAGCCCTGTATAATTTCTGTAACCAGTGGGCTGGGTTGGAATTGCTCACTTTCTCTATTTCTACTTCCCAAGCTCTGCACTGTTTTGGGATTGCTTGTGCTGTTGGCACCGTCTTGCTCCCCAGCAGCTGCAGAACCTGAACATGCCTTGTATGTTTCCAAATCATAACAAATCTCTTGGCTCTTCTGTTTTGTTATAGAAGATGGGGTTTAGGGGAGGGGAAAAACCTACCAAAAGAACCCATTGATCTGTTCACTGTGTCTGTAATCCATTCCTGGGTTTTGAGGGACAGGTGGGCTGTAGGATTGGTTGTGGCCAGATGCCATGGCTAAGAAATGAAGCATGAGGAATTCCCTTCTATCATCCCTGCTGCTCTGGCATGACTTCCCAGCAGGCTTCCTGATCTTAGTTGGGAAGTAGGTTGTTGGTGAGACTGGTTTTCTGAAGCAGTGAAATAAATGGCAAACCACCTATAACATAGGAGTCCTCTTGGTGTTTTTGGCCAGAATGGGCTGTACAGTGTGTGGGGAGCTGGATGAATGGTTATGATGGGGACCGAGAGGAGCTCCAGTTGTTCCCATGGTAGTCACAAAGCTCTTGCTGTCTGCAGTTGGATGTGTATCCTTGTACTGTCCTATTTCTTTACCAGTTACTGAAATACAGAGGTTGAAATGTCTTGGAGCAGTTCTTCCTAATTCCTGGAGGAGGCAACAAGGGCTGGGGTAGGCCCTGGGGGCTTCTCCAGTCATGTTTGTCAGATGGAGGCAGCAAAGCTCCCTGGCTGAGCTGGGCTTAGTTGGAAGCTTGGTACTGGGGATCTGTAAGTCATGATCCAGCTGGTAGCTAAACTACCATCATAAGGACATCTGATGTGAGTTATATTTCTTATGATAATGTTTCTCCCCTCTCTCCTCATGTCTACTTGTTCCTGCTTTTGTGTCCTGGTGGGAGAATTTCGGTGGTCGCATCTGATGCTGACCAGGAACATGTCCTGTTCTCTGCTGCTTCTTTGTCCCAGCTGCCTAATCTTGGATGCAAGAGACAAAACAGGAGGCATGCATGTTTTCTATGCAGTATTGGTAGGGATTTATACTTACTTCACTGGGATTGTACTGGAGGGAATGCAATGAACTGGCCTGCCTCACTGATTTTGACTCTCGTGGCAGAGGGTCAGAAGACTGATGAACAACTGTGTAGATCGGGGTAGAACAAGGGAAGGAAGATAAAGGTAATTATGGTGGAATGGTAGGTACAAAATTGTTAGTGTGACAGCACCTGATGATCATGTGGGAGTGAAGACTGAATGAACTGTCCTGTGATTTGCTTTGAGAGCTGATCATCTTTTTTTCTTAACAGTAGTGGGGTTTTGATAATTTACAGGAAGAGTAAATAAGTGCTTGGAGGCAAGTAAGGAGAAAGATAGGTGGTGGAAAACTGCAGGACTGGGGAAGTTAGAGTGTAAAAGTAAACTTCTGAAAACCCCTGGGTAATTCTTGACTTTTTGTGGTCACAGAGCTGCATTTACACTAGAGCTATTTTTCAGTGACCCAGAGTCTCACATGCACTTAGTAGCACAAGTGTGCAGAAAGGTAGGTTGTGGCAGGTTGTTTTTAAATAGCATCACAAACATTCTAATTGCATCTGTATGAAGTTCTGTTTCTGAACCTTGCCACCTATATCCTAAACTGCCTTGCTTATCTCACAGTGTAAGCTGTTAAGATCTTTATTCTGTGAATCCCTGCTTTCAAAGCATATTTATGAAGATACGTAGTAGGGGTTTATATTTTTTTCTGTGGCTGACCTGAAATACTTGTGGCAAACCCTGTTATAGGGAGGAGAATGTGTCAGAATGCTGTGATTTAAAATTAAACAAGCAAAGTCACCTACAAGCAGATTAATGAAAACAAACAGTATCGATGCTGTGGTTATGCTACAAAGTAAAACAAAAAACAAAAAAAACCACCTACCAAAACCAAGAAGCAGTGAAGTTTTACAATGCTTTGTTCATGGAACTGTCTTAAACTAGTCCGGTTAAAGCGAGCGAATAGCACATAAATAGAAAAGTTTATATGACAGTGTTAACTATGAGTATACTACAGTTACGTATTTGATTGGTAATGAAGGCGTTATAATGTTTGGTTGAATGTAGGTATTACAGAGAAGTGCTCAAATCTAGGGCAAGTTGAAGGCCCTAGATAAAGGTGAACACTCATATTTGAGTGAATTACAACTGCCATACAATCTGTTTGAGTTTTGTTGTCCATCTCATTTATTTATACTGGAGTTGTACCAACCTATAAAGAATTTTTTTTTAAGGAGACCTATGAACAAGTTTAATGCAACTTGCTTCAATATTAACTTGTGAAGTTGTAGTGATTTTTGCCTGATGTCTTGGCAGGCCTGCAGAGAGAAACAAGGCTTGCTTTTCAGTAGCAACTTGTTGCTGCTCAAGCAGAAGGAGTTGAATTAGTAAAAAAATAACCCTGTGGTAAAACCTATTCAGTGTTTGGTAGCAGCAACAAAAGCAAGTAGCATAGTAGGAAAGACAAGGCAACATAAGGAAGAAACTGGTAAATGTGTGCCATTTGGAACACTCTGCTTCCTGTGCTAAAGAGGTTATAAAAGCTCATCTGCTAAATGGAGTGAGGGTCTTGAACACTCAGGAGGGTGTGTGGTGTCTCAGAATCTCAGTCTGTCCACTTCGGTGTAAGCTTTTGTTCGAAGGTGCTTATATTACATACTCACATTCTCATTGTGAGTATAGCCATGATATACATATTTTTGAAATACATGAAAACAGTGATTGTTTACTTAAACATTAAAATTCAAAGGGAAAAAAGGGCAATTATTAAAGGTTTCAGCCTTAAAATATTTTTGTTAAAGTAATGTGAAATTTTATTGAGCCAGTTGTAAGGTTGTTACAGGCAATGTCAGATGGCTTCCTGACCAGTAGTGCAAAATGGGGGTGTGAAATGAACAGCTGAAAAGCTGCTATTCAAGCCATGGATGAGACTGCCTGCTCACACTTTAAGTTCAAGGTGTGATGCTTCAGTAAGGTGACCAATAATGTTATTACTATAGTGTGTTCATCTGTTTTTTAACCCTTTTAAAATTTGAAATTGTTTTAAAATCAGCTAGTAAAACATGTATACTGTTGACATTCAATATTTATGTGGGAATTCTGTGCTGAATCTGTTGCATTACAGTAATTGTGAAGGAGCAGTTGTGTTTTAGGGCTTCATTTGTCTGGCTTAGGAATGTGTATGATTTGCCAGTCAGTCTTGCATATAAAGGCTTTTTAGAATATACTGTACCTGTGCCCTCTATTTCAACCTTCACATGATTTTGGCTTTAAATCTAGCTAACACTTGGTTATGGACAAAAACCATGATGGTGTGTTAGCAAGGAGTGGAGTTGGTTGTTGTGCCACAGTACTCTGAGAGGCACAGATGGAGTTTTTGAGACGGGTACCATGTGTTTGCAGGCTAACTTTTGCACAGTGTTTGCTGGGTTTCCTTACAAGTTTTCTGAGAGTTTTATTATCATATCTTAGTGGGTGGTGGCATTTGAAGAATAAAAGAATGCAATCCTTCTGTCCAGTGGAGCTTTGGTAATTACTCCTCCGCACACTTGAGCTTAAATAACTGGGCCCAATGTTTTCCATTTGACCTGGCAGAAGCCTGCAAAGTATACACACAGAAAGCTTGCTGAAAATTTCTTGAAAACAAGTGAGGGTGTAAACATGCAATCTTTTTCTGGCTTGCAAAATAGAATCAGTTGCTGCCCCTCAGCTGCTTACCACTGCCTAGTCCTCTTTTCACCACATCTCAGTGCTAACTGTGGCTTGTGTGAGCTTTCCTTAGCTAGTACGGAGTTGAGTCAGGTGCTTATTAATCCAGCTATTACTTAGCCTCTTCAGACTGGGCTGCTTCCCAGTCTCTGCTTGGGAACCTGGGCAGGTGGCTTGAGATAGATAGGTGTACATTCTGTCCCAAATAAAATGCACTCTCATTTTCACTAATGTTGGATCTCTGCTTATGTGTGTGTGTAGCATTACTGACAGAGAGACTTGAGGCTTTTTGGTGTTTAGCTGTGTGTCTGTTCTTCCTTTAGGTAATGGTTCAGTTGTGCCGTGTGCTTTGCTTCTTTTCCACGCTCCTTCCCAAGTTCCCTGATACACAGAAATGCTGTGCTAAACTGAAGAGCACTCCCTCTGGGAGCTTTAACTCTCACTTCTGTGGCTATAAGAAAGCAGGTTGGTGTTTGTTGCTTTGCTCTTGTTTCTCTTTGCTAGTTGGCAGTGCAATGTGGTGGTTCTGTGTTGCCATAACTGCTGTGTGATGGTTCCTCTGTAAACGAACCTCAGCCTCAGAGTAGTTTATTAATCTGTTATTTTTCAAGTTCCAGTAGGTTCAATATTTAACAAAGCACATGGTTTTACCTCATTCTTTTTCTTCTGTGCTGATTGGTGAGGAAGGAGAGAAAGAAGGCCATTAATTTTAACAATAGTTTTAATGATGCACTTCTAGTACATGACGATGCAATGATTTTTTTAAATGCAGTCTTTGTAGAATATTATAACAGAATTATACTTAGCAAAATGTCTGAATGTTGGATTATCTGTTGAAATATGTTCTCTGACCTTGTTGAAGTCTTGATAACCTTAATCACACAAAGATTTGCAGTTAGTAGCTGTTAAAAGGAGATCAGTGGCAAAAGGTTGTCATTCCTAGGTAAGCTTTTAGCAGTGAGTGTAAATTTAACTATTGGGACAAATTAACAAGAGGTATATTAAGTCTGTATTAAGTTAACTGGAGGGTTTAAAGAGGGTTTAAACAGGAATATGTTTTGTGTGGTTTTTTTCCCTCATTTTGGTAAAGAGGTCTTTCATGAAAGCAAAGGCTTATGCAGTTGCAGCAGTGTAGGTAATTCCAAGAGGGTTTTCTGTAGTTTTGAAAGTTTTGTGTTTTTGCTCTGGCATCATGCAGAAGGAATGATGTGATGCCTGCCCTCATGAGGCTGGCTTCTCCAGGACTGTGGGCTGGATGCCTGCACCTGAGCTGAGTGCTGTGTCACACTGCTAAGTCTTGAACACCCAGTGCAGCCTTTCTGCATTGAGCTGAGTAGATGTGTTTTGGGTTGATCTTTCTTTTTTCCCTTTTTTGACTCTGGTAACAGCAATGCTATTTCAGAAGGAGGGATATTTGCCTTGGATCCTTGGCAGGAGACAAGCTTGTCCTCTGAGGAGTGGGGGAGTTTAACTGGAGATGTGTTTGTGTTGGACCTGACCAAGGTCCATAGGGAACAGACTTTGTTTTATTCTTCTTAGTCTTAGCATGCCTCTAATTCTAATAGTTTCTTACTGATTTTTAGCTCTCTGAACTAGGAAAAGACAGCCTGTTTAACTTATGGAGCTCTCTACAGTATTCTTGTTCAAGAAAGGAATAGGGAAACTTGGGGCTCCTAATGCAGACTTTCTGCAGATCCCTCTTTTCCAGGTGAGCAAAACTTTCCATCTCCAGTATGATGACTGGGAAGTCCAAAGGATTTTGTTAATAGTTCTGCAGAAAACAGGGCAGCTCTGCACAATGCTGTCCCTCTTTGTCCTCTGTGTTTTTTTGTTGTGGGAATCCATGAATAGAATATGTTGTTGCAAGCATGAAGGGAAGTAGACTGTCTGGGTGGAAGAAATCGATCACTAATTTTAACAAGAATGATTATGTGTATACTTGTGACACTCATTGTCAGTTTAGAAAAAAAATAGTGTGTTCTAAATGGTACAGCCGAAGAATGAATGTCTTAAAAGATGCTGTCTCATCACCCATGCTTTGTTATAGGGCATTAAAAAAAGGAAAACCAAACTTTCAGATCTTTGGAGTTGCAGTGTTGGTGGAACCCTGCTGACCATGAATGTGGTCATTAGCCAGGGTGTGCCACTCTTGAAATGTGCCTGTGATTGTATTTAACTGTGATTATGTCTCCTCACCATAGTAGGAGATAGGTTTTAGCTTTTAGGATGAAGGTTGTGGTTGCAGCCCTAGCTGGTAGAGTTAAAGGCCTGAAGACTTGTGGAGAGATGTGCTTGCTCCAGAGTTCCTCCCCAGGCTTCCTGATATGTTTTCCTTCTGCCCAGCTTGAGGCAGACACCAATGCACAGCCCTGTGGAGTCTGGATGGGAAAAGCCAGAAGAGTTGGAAAAGAATGTCAGAAGATACTTTCTAAGGAAAAACCCTGTGGGATTTACAAGGAAGCTTTGAGATGTTTATGTTCTTGGAGGTACAAACAGACATTTACAAAATGAGTGACAGAAAAGTGTACAAGTAAATTATTCATATGCTTGCCTAAACCATTGCTTCCAAAGCTTTGGATTGTGTCCTGGCATATGGAGGACAGAGAAATGAAGTGTTTTTGGAAGCAGTGTCTTTTCCTGCAGCAGTCCCTGGTGCTGTGAAGTATACTGAGGGCAGTTGCCTGTCCTTGGTGGAGTTGCTCACCAGCAGCTCTTACAACTGCTTGGCCACTGGCTTGAACCCAGTCTGTGCCACTGCAGCAGGGCAAGTGGTTTTGAAAACTGTGAACTACCAGGATTGCTTGTTGGAGGAGCTGGGGGAGCCCAAGTGATGGCCCCTCTCCTGTGCTTGGGCCTGCATGCTGTCACTGAGGGCTCAGTGCCTGAGCTTCTGCTGAAATATACATTACACCCCAGCATATGAGCACGTAACTGTTGAGCAGTGCATCTCTGATGGATTAATTGGGATTTGTTTAATAAAGGTGCCTATGAATGGGCAGGAACCTTGTTTTGGAAGGTGTGCTCAGCATTTCAAGTGAGAAGCAAAATGCAGAAGGCTCCTACTTTTCCTGTGGACCTCATGTCACTCCTGTGACTTGCTGTAAACACGTGGCCCAGGATGTTTTGTGAAATCCATACTCTTTGGATGTGGTTGGGTTTTACAGGTGTGATTATAACGTAAACAATGCTTTTGGAAGATTAATGTGCTCCACAGATTTTTCTCAGTGTTTACATTCAAAATATTCCCTTTTACGAAAGGAAAAGGGAAGCTGTAAGAGGAAGGTCAAAAAAGACTAAAATTATGGTGATTCTTGAAAGGCAATTATGTACAACTTATGCAAATTATATTATTATAATGTACAATTGCTACTATTATTTCTTTTGCAGGATGAGTCAGTTATTTGTGGCAGCCACAGACCTGCTGTTTTACGAGACCCGTGTGTCAAGTGCCTGAAGCGCTTGCTGGAAGGGTTTGTGTTGGAGCTGCCTGTGAGAGCACAGAGAGGATATCTCTGTTTTATCTATGCTGCAGTGCTCCACTAGCTGCCACACACTCTGTTCCTCTTCCAGAGTAGTGAGGGCATTTACTGTATTGCAAATTTTCTTTTTGGTAGAAAGCTTTATGCTGACATGAACCTGGCAGTGTGAAATGAGGTTTTAATAGAAATGCTAAAAATCCATTGTTCTCCATCTGAAGTTGCTGGTGTTGTGGGTTTCCTGGAAGTAGGGGTTAAACTAATATCCAGTTTCCATCAAAATGCAACAGGCATTTGAAACATTACTTTCTGTTCAATTCCTGATGCCCCTCCACCATCCCTCTCCTTAGCATCTCCTTAGAAGCTCATTCGCTTGCTAAAACAAGTTTTACGTGGCTTCGAATTCAAATGATGTTTGGCAGGCCAGCAAAAAAAATTGTCAGGTTGTTGTGGTGAAATAAAACATCCTGAACAAAATGATGGGGTGTTAATCCCACAGCGTGAGAAGCTGTTGGGGGTTTATTATTTCCCTTTTTCTTTCTGTGGAATTTTCCCCATTGTTATGCTAAGTATTTGTGGCTACACCCTAGCTAGTAACAGTTTCTCTCGAAGGGAATGGGGAGAGGGGGGGAACACCGGGAAGGGAGGTGGGGGCAGCTGCGTGCGCTCCCGCTCACTCGTGCAGTCGGAGGAAGGCGGCCGGTGTTTGTCCCTACCACCCTCCCCGCCATCCCAACGCCGGGAGCCACGTTCCCTGCTGTCGGACATCGCACTGCTGCCTTCCCGCTCCATCCTGCTGCCTCCGGGCACTCTGCCGAGCACCACGACCGACCCCGTGAGGGGGGATTGCTCCTCCATCCCTCTCACAGCGGGGCCGCCGCCGCCATCCCCCGGCCCTGTTCAGGGGCGCGGGGCCTGCCCTGCCCACAGCAGCGGTGACTGAGCGCAGGGAGAGGGAGCCTGCGGCCAGAAAGGGCTGGAACTGACTTATACTGTTCTGGTTTGGGGTCAGTTTTATAGCTGTTGTTGTTTCTTTTGTTTGCCTTGTTAGATATGATAGTAAAGAACTGTTATTCCTATCCCCATACCTTTTGCCTGAGAGACCCTGATTTCAAAAATTATAATAATTGGAAAGAAGGAAGTTGCACTCTCCATCTCAAGAAAAGGGCTCTTGCCTTTTCTTAGCAAGTACCTGTCTTTCAAACCAAGAGAGAAGCTCTTAGCCAGATGCTCATTATAGCAGTATTATAAAGGGTAGGACTAGACAGGTAGCACAGGAACCTTGAGAACAGCTGAGCTTCCCCTCTAGGAAAACTCTTGGTTTGCTTGGCTCTCACCTTGAAGAAGGAAGTTGACGGAGGAACTCTGTACCTCGTTGTTCTGCTCCCATAAGAAGTCCCTTAGATTTGTTTTTTCCTCTGCCATGAGCCCAAGCCTTTCTTGGACTTGTATAGAAGAGTGGCAGTTAAGAGCAGGGAGGGCTACCTAAGGCCTCCTTGGAACACAGCTGGAAGGAGGCAGACTGTGAAAAAGAAGCCAGTTTCCTCTTCTCAGAGTCAAGGCATTCAAGGCTCTTGGAAGGCTCCCAGAAGGCAAAGAAGAAATGGAAACCAATCTCATTATAGATTGTCTTGCATACAGGCGAGTTTTGTAATTAAAGGATGTTGCCCTCTGCTCCCATTGTTGTTTGCCTCTGTGAACTTTGATTTTATTCTGAACCCAGTGCTGACTGTGTGTATGCTGGGGCTGTGATAGAAAAGTGATCTTAAGTATTTATGAGCTCACCTTCAAATCAATGGGTACAGTTATCTGAGTTTTTTCCCCCTCACCTCTAGGTGCTTTTTTGCTTTCCTGTTCACTGTTGTGTGAACTGAGCTATACATGAATAGTGTTTCACATATGAAGTGTAGCATTCAGACCTAGTCTTCAACAAGGGCTGAATTGTCATCTAAGCTCCAGTCCTTCTGAAAACTGTTCAAGCAAGCTTGTCATGTTTTGAGTGTAGCCTTGTTCTTCATGCTTTGTAATACATGGGCAAGCATAAAAAGACATGATTTCTACTTACTAGGCTTCCAGTTAAGCTTCTCTCTACTTCTGTCTTCCCACAGTAGTTTCAGCTGGTCTGTTCGGCTGGTCTTTTTTATCATACATGATAAGAAGTCTAGGCAGCGAGCCAGCTGCTGTGGAATTATAATAGGGCCAGTGGCATGTACAAAATTTGATTACTGCTGTCAACACCAGAGAGAATAGAAGAGAGCACGTACTCCAGTCAGAGAGCTACTAAATAAATGGCCTGTTGAATTCAGTAGTAATAGAAATAAGACCATCTTCCTCCCAATGAATGAAGTGGTTTATGGGTGGAGAGTATACTAGTATATGTTGAGCTCTGGAGTTAGGTTAAAAATATTTTTAAAAAGTCTTCCTTTGCCTTCTTCAAAGATTACTTTGACCAGAAATTTCTATTTTTCTTCTGTTTATCTGGTCTTGCAGTTAATGTATGGATTTCACACCCAATACTTCAGCTATTCACAGAGGCCATGGTTTCAGTTTTAAAATTTAGCTTAAAAATATTCCTGCCATCCTAAAGGTAACTTCTTTGCAGATGAGTTCTGATATGAAATTATTTGGTGCTAGTATTTCTATCTCCATTTAGGCAAGAGATGTTTGTTTATTTATTTAAACACAGTGCAACAACCCCCCCCCCCCTTAAGTTAATACATATTCTCAGTGTATATTCTTAGTGAAATGTTGGTTTTTTGACGTAAAACTTGCTGTTAGATAAAAGTGGTTTCTCTGATGTTCATGGGGCAGCTGCTGATGGCAGGCAGAGCTTGAGAGCTGAGCTTCTCTGGAAGCTCTGATGCATGAATGATTTACTCAGCTTTGCTAATAGCTTCACACTGAATGAAGTTCAAGGGACTGATGGAGTCAAACTGGTATTTCCCTAACTGCTCTCACTGACTGCAGTCACTTTGTCCTTTGAGAAGTGGTAAACCCACAAATGTTGTCACAAACTAGCTGACTCGTGAAACTTGTGTTTATTCTTCAGTCTTGCCACGTGTGGGTGGGCCTTATCTTGGAGTGGCGAGGACTAAGGTGAGGTATTGGATACACAGGAGAGCATTCTTAGGGAATTCAGACCAGTCTCATCAAAACTTGACAAAAGGAACATGTGATGCTGTAAGACTTCTGGCATATGTGCAGGTCTGTCTGCTAATTCTGCTAATTCTCATCCTTTTCTTGGTGGAGTTGGCAATGTCTTTTTGTTTTGTGCTTGGGAGTTGCTTGGCACATTAAAGTTTGTATCTGTATTTACAGAATACATCCTTGTTTGTTTCTAAAATAGAAATCCTAGCTTTAAAACTTTTATTACCTTTCCACTTTGCTCTTGTTTGCACAGTTCACAGAAATGTTTGGATACAAATGTCTGATTTAGCCCCCTGAATGTATGGTTGTCTTTATTCATGGAAACAAGACTCCTTTTGTATGAAGTCTTTCAGCCTTCAACTTAGAGGAATTCTTGAATTTGGGGAACAAACATCCAACCCACAAATTTAAGTAAGACCAACTTCTGTCCCACAAAAAATTTAAAGAAAAAATCTGATCTTGATTTCTCCCTCCTTCCTTCCTCTGAGTAGTGTCTGGGATGTGAGTAAACTGTCCTGACTGGATATTGATGAAGAGAGGAGAGCTGTATCTCGAACATTTGTCTTATAGCATGATAGAATGAGACAGGCAGACAAATCACACAGTCTGTCTTTCTGCCTTTGAAACCAGTTCTGTGGTTTAGAATGCTCCTCTCTGGTCATAGTGCTTGTACTTATGTGTTATAGTTGATCTCTTCTTGCATTCCTTTATTGTGACTATTGGAATTCTGTACAGTTCAGTATCTGAAAGTGTGGAATATGGAGTGTCTTTCATAACTACAATATTTGGAGACCTCTTAATTAGATTATAATATTGGCAACAGGCTTTTGAAGACAGAGGGATTCAATCTGGTGGTAAGCACAGTTTAAAGGCTCACTTGAAAATAACTCTGATCCTATCATAGCCCTGCATTGCCAACTTTCTGCTTTACTGTTCCTTGCTCTGTCTTGTTTGGAATTACTGCACAGTGGAGAAGGCATGCCTAATCAGAGTTTGTAATTTTCGACTTAGAGGTTTATTTGTACAACTTCCTTTTTATGCTGTAATCTTATGTTTAAAATTTCTTGTGCTTTTTTGAAAGGCCATTAAAAGATATGGATGCGTATTTTGTTCTGATTTTATGTTCTGTTGAATGTGTGAAAAAAGTGTTATAGTAATACTGCAAACTTTTTACAGAATGAATGCTAAAAATATTTAGGATTTTTAAAATAAGTATGGTGTTTGACCAGAGAGTTTGATTTGAACAGAAAAGGAAAATTGCCATCTGCTTTCCTATTTTCAGTTTGTAGAATTTAACTCACCAGTTCTCTGAAAGCTGGAGTGTCCTCCTATTTTCATAAGGAATAGCGAAGCAGCCTATTTGTCTGCTATTAAAGGGTAAAGAATTCTCAATTAGCTTGAAGTCTGTTACTTGCTAACATGTAACCTTTTTGAAGGTTTGTTTCCTGACTGGTTTTGTCAGTCACTGTGTGGCTGAATGTGTCAAACCCTCTGAGGAAAGCCAGCGCTTCCCTCCCCCTTGAATCCCAGCATGCAGTTCTTGCGTGGGTTCTAGCGTGTACTTCCTCTGCATCTTCACTTTCCTGTTATTCAGAGAGTGAGCTTGGTCATGAGCACTCAAACAGCCAAAAAAGTTGGGTGGAAAAAGTGCAAGGTTGCTGCACCTCGGCTTACAGACCGGCAGACCTGTTACGCTCCGCTCGGTGAGTGCTTCCCTATATTCTGAAGGCTGTGGTGGATGAAAGAATCCAGCCATGTGGGTCTTTTTTTTATCTTCTACACCTGATGAAAGCTGCTTTTCTTAACTTTGCAGAAGTTTATTTACTCTAACAGAGCAGGTCGTGGAAGGCATGGCAGGAAACAGAGCGAGGAAAGGCTGTTTTCTGTGGCACTGCTCCATTGCAAGTGTTGTGTGAGCTCTGGCTGCGTCACACCTGCAGCCGCAAGATCCTCTTGGTAATGCTTGTGTCATGGGCTTCCCTTTCACCTAGAACAGTGACTTGTTCATGGCAGAAATTTTAACATTGTCATGTCTGATTGAAAGTCTTAATGTCCCCAGTTTTCTTAAACTATGCATTAAAATTATGGTGATCTCAGCATGTATTTGTTTTGATTCTTTACAGTGCTGCCTAGTGTGCCTTCTGGTACTTTTGAATGTATAAACTTACAGCAGCTCCTTGACACCCCATAAGTTTTTCTCCTCATTTTGGTGGTATCTCAAGAGTAGTATTCCCTGTAATTTTGAAAAAATGTTTTGTGGAGGGATGCTTTGGAAAAGAAGAAATTTGGGATATTATTTTCTTCTTCCTTTTGCCATCTTTCATACCTATTCTGATTGAAGTTTCATGGATTGTCTCTTCTGTTTTTTGACTGGGGCCAAATAATATGGATTGGCAAGGAAAAGACAATTTGATCATTCCTAGTACCTGTGAATATGCTATGTAGATACAGTAATTGACAAATGGGAACTGTTTATTTTGTGAATTGGTGTCAGAACTTTGTGAAAGCAGAACCCGTTGATCAATAAAGAATTTGGTCCACTTGACTTCTGATGTGGGTTTTTTGTTACAAAGCTGGAGTTTAAGTATGGGTTTTTAGAAAGAGAAACTAAAATCTTCAGAAGAGGTATCAGTGTAATGGCTAACTTTAGAATAAAATGATGGGCTGTGACTCTGATTTCATGTATGTTTGCTTCTAGAACAATGAGGTAGATTTGGATATATGCCAGTTTAGCTGAGAGCAGAAACTTTTCCTTTGTGGCTCAGTCCAAACTTCCTTCAGAAACTGACAAAAATGTCAAGAAAACTCAGCAGTGTGAGTGGAGTTGTTTTTTACTTACTTGGGAGAGCTCAGTAAATTAGAGGATGGAGAGATCTAGTGTTCTTCAAAATCTGCACGTATTCAGCCCTCAAATGTGAGACAGCTGCAGTTGTTCACTCTTGGAAGATTAGCAGTAGGAGAAAATCAATCTGCTTGGTTTTAAACCTGGGCTGCTGTTCATGGAAGTTGTTTGTTCTGGCTCTGCGTGTATTGGTGTAGGCTTTTTTGGGACTATTTCTTGTTGTGTTTTTTTTTTTTTCCCCCCCCTTTCTTCTTTTTTTGTTATATTTTTAGAAGAGCGTCAACTTGGGACAGGAGTTATAACCAGCCATATAGTTAACTGATGAACACCGCTGTTGTGAAATCTCTGAAATGTTCATTTGTGGTATAATAGGAGGGTCAGCCTCTGAGGTTTTCTGTCTCAATCCTTCAGGTCTTTTTAACATGTAAGTGCCAGTGTGTGCACACACACTTAATATCTGATTATGTTTGTGTGTTGCCAAATGATTTCTCTGGCACATGCTCCAGATGGCTAGGCTAAGGTGTAAATCTCATGAGTGAGTAGCAGTTACATGCTTGCTCAGGTGCTTTATAATGACTGAGCACAGTTTAGTGATTGTTTCTTAAAGCCTGTTTAAATCTGAGTTAAAAGCCCTCAGTTTTTAAAAGAACATAGATCACGGCTGGTGTATTGCAGTTATAATTTTTCTTAATCAAGCAGCAGGATTTTTTCAGGATTTTTTTTAATTATAACTTCCCTAACTGTTCATGAAGTGTAGCACTGTAGATTTGCTTTCCAAGAGAGTAATAGTTTCACATTCATCGTCATCCTGTCACTTTTTTTAAAGCTCTGTATTTGGAGACTCCAAGGGAGTTGTGGCTTTGGACACTTCTTAGTGTGTTGGAAATGCACATAGAAGAGAAAAAAATCTGAAAAAAACTAGAAGGTAGGAGGCATGAAAGGGGAAATGAGGAAAAAACCTGAAGGTGAAATAAATTGGGGGGGATATGTGTGTGCGCATGCTGTGGTGGAGAGGCCATTTTCTGAGAGGACAGCATTCATAATGATGCAGTACTGGAAATACTCAGGGAAAATATGGGTGGAGAAGTTGGAAGGGATGTGTATGTAATTGTTTCTTCATGTCCTTTGCTTTTCACAGGAATGTAGAATATAAATAACAGGGACACTTTTCAGTCAGCAGAAGTGTGGCTTTGGCTTTTTTGGTTGTGTGCTTGCTGTGAGAATTGGCAGGGACTGGAGGAAGGGAGGTCGAAACTCATACCTGATAAAGTATCTGATTGTAAATTAATTCGTTTGGATGAAACCAAAATGGTTAAAACTAGCTTCTGTTCTCTGAAGCCTAAACAACACAACTAAGTTTTGTCAGAGGTTGATTTATGATCTAAAACATACTAAATCATTTAGCTCCTCTGGTGGGATGCCCTTCTTTATAACAGTCTAATCTCTCTTAATAACCTCTTAAACTCTCAAGTTGGTGATAGGCGCTGAGAGTATGGTGGCACTGGTAGGCTACTGGTGCCTAACTGGAACCAAAGCTTACTCTGTAAGAGGAAAAAAAGAAGGGATCTTGTGCTTTCTTTGCCTGTTCGAACAAAAGAGATTTCTTCATTGCTGTTCCATCCAATGGGAGATAAATTATGTTCTTCCAGTAAAATTTCTGAAACTGTTCCAGGAAAATGATTGGGCTATTTTGTGTTTACATATACATATTCCACTGTTGTAGCACAATTTGATGTGATTATTTAATACAATATTTTTTTCACCTCAATTGCCTCATTACCCAGATGGAAATCACTCTGTCATTGGAGGGGAGCCTACTTAACCCATGTTACAGAGGCAGAAAAAGTTGTTGGTTCTGTGAAACCTTCCAAAAGGGGCAGCCTTGTGGAACTTCTTCTGTAAAATGTCAACTCCTGAAGCCAGTTAAGCACTCTGCAGTAATTGAATAATCTATGTTAGCATCTTAGAATTATGCAACTAGATATTGTTTTGTTATTTTATTCACAAAGTTGTCAACAGAAGCAAGAGATCAATTTACATTTTGTTGTGTGGATTAATTGTGCAGCCACCATCCCAGTTATTGAAATGAGTGTTACTTTTCAATAGCAGTAGAAGGCAATGGCAGTGACACAACTGAGGTATTTTGCAAACAAATAGTTTGAGAGCATATGTTTTGAAACTCCGCATTTAGGTTCTGTTACCATTTGTGTCTCTGGAGATCTCAGAAGCGCTAGCCTATAAATGATAAGCTTTCTTTCAGGTGGGAAGGTACATGTCTGTGTTCCCACAAGATATATGCACTGATAGCAGCTTGAAATTATTTGAGACCACGCACAAGCTGTTACAATAGTCAAAATAATTTTTATGGTGTTGTTCATATTACTGTAAACTCTGGTCTTGTTAGTTGCTTAGTAGAGCTGTATTGGACCTCAGATCTGTTTGATTTCAAACAACTCTAGCTTTTAAACGCTTGAAAATTGTGTATTTCCTTTTTGGCAACAGTCAATGAAGTATGTGTTCTGAAATACAGCATGGTCGTTAATAGAAACAGGTTTACATAATAATTACATCACGTTGCCTTTTGGGTCTTCAAGTGAACTTACTTTCAAGGTCTGAAAGGCTTTAAAAAACTCTTTTTATGTATATTAAACTATATTAAATGCACATAGGTACTGAAAAAGTGGGAGGTATTTTCTGTTGTGCTGCAGTGGAGTCCCTTTTTTAGGCTGTAGCAGGGGAGTGTTTCTCTGCTGGACGCAGCCCGAGCCGCTGCCCGGGACAGAGCGGTGCCCGTGACTCAGCTCTGCCGTGCGGGGAAAGCACATTCCCCGGGCCGGTGAATTGTCTGCCGCTGCTTCACTTCTGTGTTCTCACTAAAACCTTGCGACCCTTAACTTGAGGGCTCCATCTGCTTCCTGCCCTCGTCCCTGGTGAATAGGGCAGGAATTGGCAGCAGTGCGGTCAGCTATGTGACCTCATTTGTGTGGCGTCTGGGTGGAGCGCGCCTAATCTTCGCTAAGCGAGCAGCTGAGAAAGCGAATTGCAGTAATTCCCTGGCTGAGCCTTCCAGCGGGTGAAACCCGCGCTTGTGCTGCAGGGCAAGGAGATGCCTTTACTCGGACACTGGTTACGTGCGGAGATGGATTTCTATCGAAGCGCTCAGAAAAGCAGCAAATGGTTCGAGCGTTCCCTGCAGGAAAGGGGAAATGTGCTGTCCGAGTTGCGTGCGGTGCAGGGTGACTGTGAACAGCTTTGTCCTTGTGTCTGCCCCATTCAAAGGTGTCACACAAGTGTGTGCACTGGCAGCCCTTGCTAAGAATTGACAGTCAACAGAGCATTCCGGATCCCTTGTGCAGATGGAAGCAGAGTGGTTCTATCTGCCTTGCTGAATTTCTCTACAGTGTGGATTTTGTACTGTGACATATCTCCTCTTTATTGAGATACAGCGTTGCTCAGGGTTAACTGTCCTGGGTCAGATTAACTCGAAATTAAGGCCTGTGATGTGACATGCCAACTTGGAGTACATAAGTCCTATCCCTGCCCATTCCCTCTTGTGCTGGTGACTGCTTCTAGCCCAGTGCTTTTGAGAGGTTGCCCTGAGCTGTCCCCCAACATCACAGCTTCAGGACTGCCTGCCCTGGATTGAAAGAAAGCCCCCTGCTTGGCTTTTTGAGCTGCTGAAGTGCAGCCTATAATACTGTTTCTCTCAGCTATACTTTTTACCCTGATAAAATTGTACAGCTCAATAATTTTAAGCTTCAGATTATTTTAAGAGGTTCTTAGCTGGTTTAATACCTTGTAATGCAAAATATTTTTAAAGCAATTTGTAAAACATTCTGTGCAGACCATTGAAATTAACTTCCGCTCCCAGCTCAGCTATAGTAAAATCAATATTTACTTGTCTTATGTGACCAGAGTTACCTTATATACAAGGGAAACATTTCCACTTGCTGCTTTTAAGGTAGCAAAGCGATAGTAAAGTTGTTACTTTCAGAAAGCAGAAAAATAGATCCCCTCTGAAGCTACTTTTCCCCTTCCTAAAGTCCTTATACAGATTCTTTTGCCAAATTCGTCAGGTACACCCCTTTCTAAAAGGTCAGTTGCCATTTCTCCACTTCTAATGAAGAAAGCAAATTAATATTATCTGTTTAGTTGCTGGAAATAAATATAAACTTGGAATTGAATATTTGTAAGCTAATCTGTATTGCTAAATAGCAGCCAGTTTGTTTTTCTGATTTTTACATAATGTAGGTTTTGCATTGTTTTTTTACCAAACAATTTGCTACTAATTCTTGTTGTAGTTTTTTTTTCAGTGAACAAGTTTTCAGTTTTAGCTTGCTGATGACAATTTGAGATTGAAGAATAATATGCTGGGGTTGTGTACAAGAAAGCCATAAAACTCTGTCACCTGATGTCTTACCATCATTTCCATATCTGTTGCCATAAAATCTCATGCAAGCATTCCTTATCTTATCTACAAGCAGTAACTGCAGTAGCTTGAAAAAAAGTTCCAAGTGTGGGTTACACAGATAATTTTCCTGTGGGAACATGCCTCGACCTTTTGTTTAGTAGTCTTGGATGCAGGTAGAGTCTCCCCCAGTGCTCAAGCTCATTTCTCATTAATAAAAGTGAGAGAAAATGCAGTTGATGAACTTGAGTATCAAATGTTGATGTACTGATGGGGTACTTTGTATTAAGCAAGTAAATGCGCTGTACATTATATGCACAAGTTATATGGAAACAAGTATTTTATCCTTTCAGGTTTTGGGCTGTGAACAGACCTGATTGTACAAAAGTTGTTAGCATAAAGAGTTGCAAGTCCTAATACCTAGACAGAATTAAACCAATCACAGTATGCCTCTTGTGTTTTTTAGTTGATTTTGATACAGTTTCATTCCTGTCTCTAATATAGTTATGTGGTACATTCGTGAAAATAATCAAACTGTCAGTTGTTCCCACTTTAGTGCACAGTCCCAGCCTTCTGTTGGAGGTGTTTTTTGGTTTAAGTAATTGATCTGCCTGTCACTAAAGAGGAAAAAAGTGCTAGTTTAACAAACGTTTTTTTTTAAATTTGCATCTGAAACAGAAACCAAGGTATTGCTGATAATGCAAGATGTTAACCTTCCAAGATATTTTGTTTTACAGTGGATTAAAATCAGAAAACAGTGCTATTTAACTCATTATGGTCAAATGATTTGAGTTATAGTGGGGGTATTTTTAATGTATTTGGTGCTTTGTTTGGCTTTTTTTTTTGTGCATCTTCTACTGTTTTTGTTAAAGTAATAAAAACAGCTCTGAGTTTGTCCTTAGGAGCTGAGCTGGAATTATTTTATGGCCAGGTAAACTAGCTTGCTATCTTATTGGCCATTCTTCTCTGAGCTAAGGGGAAAGATTTTTCTGTGTAAATTGCTGTCAGTGTGCCTTGTTGCAGTTAATATTGTCTTTGACTCTGCATAACAAGTTTGCTGTTCAGCCCCTGTCGTGGGTTGACTTTGGTAGCTGCCACGTGCCTACCCAACTACACCCTCACTCTCCTCTCAATTGGACAAGGAGAGAAAAATAAGACTAAAAGCTTATGGGTTGAAGTAGAGGTAGGGATATCACTTGACAGTTTGAGCTGTGGGCAAAACAGACTTGAATGAGGGGAATTTTTTTTAAACTTACTGACAATTAGAATAGGATACAGTGAAACAAGGAGGAAAAACAAAAACACCCTCTACCTACCTGTCTCCATCTTCCCAAACTCAGTTTTGCTCTTTAATTCCCAAATCCTTACCACCCTCCTCCAATGGGAATGAAAAAGCCTGCTTATTTAAACTATATCTTCAATTAGAATGTTTTTGAGGGAAAAACTGTTTTTTCTCAGCAGACACATGTGGTCAGCTCTCAGCAAGAATATGAGCTTAAAAACCCTATGGTCCAAAAATCTTCAGATGGTAAAGATGGACTCTTGGTCTAAAACAAATCTATCTGAAAATAATTCAAGGTTTGGTTTAGCAAATATGCTGATGTGCCAGCAGGGTTTGGCTGACAGTGTGTCTTTGTGGCTTTCTTTTTCGTATGTGATTGTAAAACCTACACAAATGAGACCCATGTTTGAGGCGTGCAGACTTGCATTAGGTACTTGCAGCATCTTAGAAATGGTCCTGGCCAGCTGCTAAGCACGTGTAGTATTCAGCTGCTTGTCTGTGAACACTGCTCCTGTTTCTGATGGCATCAACTGAAGGAGCCTGCAGGAGCGGTGGGGCTGGGTCATAGCCAGCATCAGCAGGAGCAGTGGATGTTTTCTAGCCTCTTTTGCTCAAGTCCCAGCACCTTGTTCCTGCATGCTGCCCTGTCTCCAGTCCCCTCTGCATGCTCGGTAGCTGTCAGCCTCCAGAGGGATAGAGGATGAGTCAGATCTCAGTGACAACATGTATATTCTAACAGCCTTGTCCTGCTCATTATCCTTGAACATTATACACAGCAGAGTCATATCAGGTAAATGATTAGCTACTGTTTTGACAGTGTGAATGGGATCTTTTTTTGTAAGATGGGAGACTACTGGACTAGTCAAAAAGGTTCTTCTAGCCAGTGAACATAATACCCCACAAAAAGCAGCCCTACCAAATCCAAACAGAATCGAACATATCTGTGTGTACAAATTATCAGTGGCTGAAGGAATTACAAAAAATTAATGGTCTTCATCAGTTCAGTAGTTTAGCATGCAGTCCAGAGCCATTACTCCTCGTCAGTTTTAAAGTGGATGTGACAGTATGAATAAATCTGTAGCCATCTTTCATAGTGTAGTCTGGGGGAGCAGAACAAAATTGATGCCAAAGTTGGTAGAAATTCCTGTAAAATGGCTTAAACAGCAACCGGTCTTGGGGAAATGCTCTCCTGCCTTAACAGTAGCTCTTGAAGGCTTTTGAGACAAATAGATAATCTCTGATTCTCTTGTTTTATTATCGACTGCTTTGCAGTGGAAGAATGCTCTCTCATGTCTAATAAATCAAGGAAGCTTTTTTCTTTGTTTCCCTCTTTGCATATTCATTCTCCTGTTGTGTTTTCATGACAATATAAGTGAATTATTGAGCCTTCACCTTTGCAAGAACCAAAGGTACAGTTAAGAAAGTTAAAGTTCCAAACCAGTATCTTGTGTTGTCAGAGAAACTGTTTTTTTGGGAATTCTCCTTGATATAGGTAAGTGATGTGGTGTGTGTCTTTTAACTTTGCACAATTATGATTTTGCTGCTGCTCTAGTGTTTTTTTTTTTTTTTTGTCACCTTCAGCTTTTCTCCTTTTCTTATGCTTAAATACCTCTTTCAAGTTATTTGATAAATATCTTTCATTTCTCAGGCTTGTTTTATTTTTCCTGATCTTCTTACAATATGACACTTCTGCATTTGTGTCTTAACTCTTAAGGTTTTGTCTTAACTGGTACCTGCTTTCTGTCTGCATCTTCCTCCTCCCCAAATTCTTTTCTGCTGTCCTGTGGTTTGGAGACTGACATGATCCAGATGAAGAACTTGTGTCATTATTGATACAATAAATACAAACACTCATGGTTCATCCTTGGGCACTCTTAGTCTTTGCTAATTCTTCCTTCTCTCCCAAGAACGAGTATCCTCACATCCTGCTTTCTTACATGGCTTCTTCTAGTATACTAAAATTAGAGAACAAAAGGTAGAAATTCAAACTTTTCTTAAAGAATTCAATGGTTTTTTTACATAATGTTCAAGTCTAAGAGATGCAGTTATTACAACTGAGCAGCTGGCATTCTGTCATCTTCTAATGCTCCCTTACTGAGCCCAAATTTCATTCTCCCTTTTGAAGGATTAGAAGGTTGGTAGTCAGTATTAATTGCTTTTCCTTTTGCAGCCATGTAAAGACTTGAGGAATAACAATGAAGCGTTGTGACGTGAATAGAAAGAGTGGAACAATGTGACAAGACTAACGTTTCTGAGCTTTTATTTGTTTAGTTTTTAGCAAGTTGTTTTTATTGTATACTTATCTCTGCAGGGCTACAGACAAGTCTCTCGCATGTAGAAGGTTATAATTAAATGCACCAAAATTGAAATAAGCAGAAAAGGTTGCTAAGTAATCTTTTAATTATGCTAATTCTTTTGAGAGCAAAAATTTTCACATATATTGCTTTTTTCCCTAGCCTCTTCAGAAGTACACTCTGATTCTTCCTTTGCACTTTTCCCCTTTCACTCAGTTTTCACTTGTCATTTACAAAATTCAAGGCTTCTGTTTCTGAGTAAACTGAAGTCTGCAAATGCCATTTTGTGAAGCCAGTCATGCCAGTTCATAGTTGGACTGAAAAGATGCTGCAGGATAAAGCATGTCTATATT
Organism: Buphagus erythrorhynchus; assembly: GCA_013400855.1. Taxonomy (NCBI): domain Eukaryota; kingdom Metazoa; phylum Chordata; class Aves; order Passeriformes; family Sturnidae; genus Buphagus; species Buphagus erythrorhynchus. Next base: position 3,447 of record VZTT01040354.1, on the reverse strand, counting down.
GCCTTTTAAGGTCCCAGAGCTCTTCTTGGTTGGACTGTGTAACTTTGAGGGGGATCACAGCAGTATTTAGTAGAATCATGCTGTGAAGAAAAAGAAGACTCTATCTTCTGGCCACTTGTGTTACTTGTCAATGTGTATTTTCATTTCCAAACCTGTTGGACAGTGATGATGTCTTGTGTTGTTTGAGCAAGTAGCAGGTATGTAGGTGACTGACATTTAGGATGCATTTGGTTCTGCTGCACCAGCTTGCAGATGTATGTACAGCTGCAGGAATTCTTTCCGTTCTCCCTTTGTGGTAGGCTTCATGAATACTTGGGTTTTGTGAAGGATCATTCTTCTGCCACAGGTTGCTTGTGTGTCAGTGGTGGACAGCCTGAAATAGGAGCACTGCACTGCAGCTTGTTCCACGATCTTCAGGCAGCAGTGTGCATGAGTTTATATGCTCTTCTGTACATCCTTACTACTGTTTCCCACTCCCTTGCTTCTTTGCAGTTTAAAAAGATTTATTTCCTTTTTTGTGCTGCTGCCTTGCTATTTTGTTCTGGACAAGAAAATATTGTAACTTTTAAAGAGTTGCTTTAATGTAGCAATACGGTGGAAAATTGGAAGTGGTAGTTGACATCAGTGAAATTTGAGATCTTCAGCTATAAAGGTCTAATCTGTATTATGTGAATTAAGCTTCTTATGTCATTGTGTTGGGGATAAAAATGGTGCTTGGGGTGTTTCTTAAAAAAAGTGGTTTTGTGATTTAGTTTTTAGGATTGTTGTCCAAAGGGACAAACAACTGTAGAAAAATCTTGTAATAACTTTAATATTAAAACTGTTAAAGGTTTTCAACTGTATTTATAATACAGTGGTTTAAGATGATAGGTTAAAACGCGACAACTTAAAAGTTGTAGTAAATTTCATCAATCACATTGTTTTTGGTTTTACCTTGTGTGATGCAGGTAAAACTGAGAAATACTGAAATTACTTGTGATAGTTAGCAATGCAGAGTGTTGAAGGTAAACTTTTTTGCTTTTTAATTTGTAGAAATGAATTTTAAAAAATTGAGTTAAAAGTACTTTCTCGATGCATTCCCCACTTTTCCCCACATCAAGTTTATAGTACACAATGCTAAAGATACAAAGGCAAGTCATATGACGACAGTGGCATCTTTAGGAGATGACCTTGTGATTTGTTCTGTTTATTTGACTCTGTTCATACCACCTGTTCTTTCTGTGTTATTGTTTCAGAAATAAGAATCTGTCTTTTATTACCTTCATTGAGGTGTTACATTTATCTGCATAACCTGAAGAGTGTGGAATGCATTGCTGGGAGTTTTTTTGCTACTGAGCTTTATAGTTTGTGGTAAATTAAATGCATCATTTTATTGAGACTTTGAAATTCTTGTAAATGTGTATGAAGTTAATTTGTTGTAGTAGCTTTCTCACTCAGAAGTGCAAAAACATGTTAAATAGAAAACAGGCTTCTCTTAACCCCTTTGGTTATAAAAATAACCAAATAAATAAACCAAATAACAAATAAAAACATGAGTTTTTATTTTCTTTCATAGAGGGCCAGTCTTTTTATATGCTTCTGGGAGTACATCTTTGCCTTACCCCATCTCTTTTCTCTCTCTCATTTGACCCTTTACTCTGAGCAATAGCACACCAATGTAGACCTTTACAAGCTGCTCAAATGTGTTGGACCAGTTGGGCTTTGCTTTACTGGAGCTGTCTGGTATTTGGGAGCGTTTGCATGGATAGGTCTGGCAGTACTAATGTGTGCCTAGCTCTTTGGAGAGCTGGGCATGTGCAAAGAAGGTGCTGAGAGATAACTTCAGACTGGGATGTTGTACTGAACTCCAGCTTTAAGCACAGCTCTTGTTCTAGCTAGCTATGCTTATAGCATGCATTTTGAGAGATTGGGAAGTACTAGTTCAGTAAAACTGTTTGTGGCTAGAAATATTATTTGACGCTACTTGCAAATAGCTTTTCTTTCTGGGGTGGGTTGAGGGTGGGAGTGTCAAAGCCTTGGAAGAATTTCCTCCTTAAGTGACCCAGTAATGGTGACCTTGTCCTGGCTTTTTCTGGGGTGGGGGTTAAGGACTGATCTTAGTCTACTATGACACTGGAAAGTTATAAGTATTTTTATTAATGAGAATATCAGACCAAGTGTTCTGAGTTTCAAGACAAACCATTGAATTGAGGAAATGATTATTTTGTATTTCATCAAATGCTTTTGTCTGCTGCAGGGTTTGTTTTTGGTATTTTGGTTTGCTGCATAGCCTGCCTTTCTTGCTGGCAAAGACTTGATCTGCCATGCAGTTGTCTTAATTTCCTCATCATTGCCTGTAGTGGTGTCAATAGGTAGATACCATGTGCTTATACTTCCTCCATAAGCACATCTTTAATGGTTCTGCCTGTAAAATACCTTATTTTCACATTCTGGTTTGCAGTTCAGGAATCTCTTCAGCCATAAATTATATCTGTCTTTTTGTGGACTCTTAATTCCATAAGCTTGTCTCAGCTTTTTTAGCCAGTTTATACTAGTGTCCTTGTTTTTCTTGTTTCACTGGTGGTTATCATCATTTTGGTCCTCAGGCTAGCAATATTCAGGCTGCAAACCCATCCTCGCTGAGGTGTAGACACCACCTGTCTGCTGCAGGGACATTGACCTTTGGCAGAGGGCAAAAAAAGTGAATCCTGAGCCTGACTTTAGCACTGGGAAGGCATGCAAAAGAACCCTCTCTGAAAAAGCACCCAGGACAGGATTATACCTGTGAGTGTGATTGATCTACTGGAATAGTTGCCAGAGGCAGCTGTACTAATATGACATGTAATTATCTGTTTTCATTAGGTGATACTTTTTTTGTTGTTTAGCCTGTTTCTACAAAGGTAAAGATGATGTGTCTATTCCAAATAGAGTCACAGAAATGAAACTCTACATTTGCACAGGTTCTACCACAGTTCTCATCAAAGCTTGTAATTAAATAATAAAAGCATGGGAAATGGGATGTAATCCTTTGCCTAAACAATGGGTAGCTGAAAGCCTATTGCTCAGGTTCTGCCAAAGGCTCGGTAGGCTTTGAACTTTGGTTGGTCTCTTTTTGCCTGCTCTGTTGCTGTACTTTCATTGAATTATACAACAGTTTGGGTTGGAGGGGGCCTTAAAGACCTTCTAGTTCCAAACTCTGTCATGGACAGAGACATCTTCTACTAAATGAGGTTGCTCAAAGCCCCATCTAATGTGGCTTGGAACGCTTTTAGCAAAGGGACATCCACAGCTTCTCTAGGCAACGTGTTCCAGTGCCTCACCACCCTCATAGCAAAGAATTGCTTCCTTGCATGTAATCTAAATATATTCTTTCCCTTTCAAACATTTACTCCTTGCCCTGTCAATGTACTTCCTGATAGTCTCCCTCCCTGTTTTTCTTGTAGCTCCCCTTTAAGTACTGGAAAGCTG